>JAFVLL020034309.1:0-57267 GCA_021397915.2 Tor tambroides
ATTTGTAAATGTCTTGACTCCACAGCCAACAGAGCAATTTTGTCTTTACTGTTCCAATACTTTTGGAGGGCACTGTATATATATATATATATATAATAAAATTAAAAATGAATTATACTTTTATGATTTTTATTGTGTTGTTTGAAGATTGCCTGAAGATTGCTAATTAAATGATAGATAATATTAATAAATGTTCAAGTCAGTCACGGGATCCCATAGGATTTGAAATAGAGCTGTTAAAGATCTTTGACAGGCAGGTCAAAGGTAGGAAGGCATTTTTCAGAGCATCTCAAAAAAAGGCTTTGTTCATCAAAAGACACTCACTCATGTAAACTGAGAATCAAACACCTTTAGCCCATTTGCTAAAATGCTTTCACTTTAGGTGTTTTTGCAAACAGTTATAGGCACAGTGTGTCCCTCTAAATCAGGCCTAACCACAGATAGGTGACTAGTGACAATTGAAAGGTGCTTATGATCCCGTCTGAGGTTATCACTGTTATTCCACTGCGTTCAGTGAGGTCTTTTCACATGTTGCACTGCACTTTATCTATCCGCCCCCATCATTATGCTTTCAAATGCAATCATACTCTCAGCCCAAATCATTGCTTTGAATGTCTTCTCATGGCTAGTAAAATGCATGGACATTGAAAAAGCTGTCATACATGTGGTAATCATAGCTTCCAGTCTATTTGTGAAATGTGGTCTTGTTTAGAAAGTGGACACTCATCTTAGGTAGTTGTTCAGTTCCAGGGACACTCATGAGCGTTTCGGCCACAAATCTGGAACTCTCTTGAGGATGGTGTATATCATTCAGAGGGAAACTTTAGAGGCCATTACTGATACATGACTAAAATCTTTTTGAGACCATAATGGTCGATTGTAAGCCTCATTTTACTCTTGAAACCTACATATGATTACATTTGATTTAAAAAAAAGATGCAGCTTGCATTTCATAACCTTTCTTTTTGTTCAGTAATGAAGCACTCGTACCACTGCATGAATCAGCAGACGAGAAAATTATGGAAATACACCTGTCTCAAAGATTTGATTAAAGAGTTCAGGGTACTTATACAGGTAATTTAATCTATATCTAATCAATTAAACCCTAGGTTGGCACATTGAAAGTGTCTTAAAATGTGAATTCTACTAATTCAGTCATTGTTAAATTCCATTCACACTGTTAAAGTGCATTATGAACCCAGCCAGATTCACAGAATCTTCTTAGAAAAAAGGTTAGAAAGTTTCCAAGGTTAATTTCTTAAGATTGTAAGAATGTTTCTAGTGCAATTCTTCAAAAAAGTTCTCAAATATTTTCTTGAGAATTTTTTTTTTCTAAAAATAGATAACTGTTCCGAAATACAACACATTCAATAATGACAAATTTTATAGGTGTCAATTTATTAAGCAGAAAGTTGCACCATGCAAACAAATGTAAAATTATACCAAAAGAGTGGCACAATAAGAGTAGTTTAACTACATTCACTGTTGTGGGAGATTTTACTTGCTGGAAAACATTTGGTTAATTTGACATGGAGGAAAAGAAAAGAAAAATGTCAGTAGGCAATAGCTAGAGGTTCTCATTGAGGAAGTTTTATAAAAGGAAGTTTAATATAATAAAAATGAATAAAATTTTGTAATGATTCATATTTCAAACAACCTATTAAACATTCCTTAGTTATTTAGATTTTTTAAGAATTTGAATTCTTAAGCTTAAACAAAATATAAGAATATGTGTTTTATAGTGTTTATAGTGTTATATAGTGTTTTTGGAAATACAAAATATTTAAAAAATAATATAGCAGTTTTGGACCCTGAATTCCAGCATAAAGTAAAACCTTTACATCTTTACACCTTTCTGTACATCATGTTTGCCAATCAGAAACCTTACTAGATGTCAAAGGTTTAGACGCCTTCCTGCTCATCAGAAGCAACAAGAAACATCTGCTCCACCACCACAGTGGGCATAGATGCCTTTGGATACCAAATCTTCCATTTTATTTCAGTCTTTGTGAGTGACACAGTTTTGGCACAGCCTCCTCTCTGGCTGCTGTGGGCCGTATGGTGGAGGCTGGGTCAGGGATGGGGCGGTCAGTCGTGACAGGCCCACCTGCTCTTGCCTGGGCTGGATGGACGGCACCAGCTGTTTCTGAATGTAGCAAGTCTGGGCAGCTGCCTCGATGAAAACCCAGAGCACATCTCCAGCCGTTCCTGCTGACATTCTGCAATTACGCACACCCACTAAAAGAGAGGAAGAGAAGAAGCAAGGGCTTGTGGGAGAGACGAGGAGAAACAAGGGGCTGCGGTTCACTTGTGGTCACCCTGACCTCGATCATTAACTAATGTTAAGAGTCGTAATCGTATAATCAGAGCTGACCTATCAGCTCTTTCACTTTTGTGTCTGCCCATGTCTTAAATACAGCATTGCTTTTTATTGGCAGAGACACATTGTTGTGTCTCTTCATTCAAACAGTTTTTTAATACAATTTGTGTAGTAGATCTAATTTCAAACCCACAGGAAATGCTTTTTCCTTCAAATCTGAGAGTTTGAAATAACATTTGTTTCTCTTTTCTCTCTCTCTTTCTGGACTCTGGAACAGTCAATCAATACTGGGACAGACTACAACTTGGTGATATTAGCAGTGAGAGCAATCTTTAAATCAAATCTTATTTGAGTGCTAATTGTTAATAAGGCCTTTTAGCTTAATAGATTTTTCGTCTTTTCCATTTACATTTAAATCGTAGCATATTTCCCTATGGCTCAATTCAAGTACATGTTAATGTGTAGAATGAGGATGTAAATTGGCACCACCAGAATCTCAGCAGCAAGGATATTCAACTGATATACACACAAACACAATTTGGTCCTGTCCCTTTTGAAAGACTGGACATGGAGTAAGAAGCTGACTAGCACGCTGCCCTATATACTCGCAAATTACTTCCTGTCCTAAATAGGTTCATGTAAGTTTAGCAATAAAGCAAGAAGTGGTCACAAAGATTACACAAGAAATTGGCTTTTGATATCTTCAGTTACACAGAACTATGGATGATCATCAGAACCCAGAATAGTGTTTTCTGCTCTTGCTGTTTAGAGCATTTCTATCTGGAGGCATGATTGAGATCTTAAGCGACTAGTCTAGATCAGCTAGATTCATAACATAGATGTTACATTTGTCCAAGGGCAGGTTACGAGGTAATCAGAAGGTGCATCCAAAAATGGCATACTGTCCGAGTGGGTACTACAGATGTGACCCTAGACCACAAAACCAGTCATAAGGGTAAATGTTTTGAAATCTGAAAGCTGAATAAATAAGCTTTCCACTGATGTATGGTTTGAATATTTGGCTGAGATACAACTATTTGAAATATTGAACTATATGGAATCTGAGTGTGCAAAACAATCAAAGATATATCATTTTGACCCATACAATGTATTTTTTGGCTATTGCTACAAATATACCCGTGCTACTTATGACTGGTTTTGTGGTCCAGGGTCAAATATGAATTTCAGCTTACTTCACGACTGTTAAAAAAGTATGTTCTATATAGTATGAATATGGGTAGTATGAATGAAATTCAGACGTACAATTCACCATGTTGTCATTATCACGTGACCTATCAGCGTCAATTGCATTGCTTCACTATACCATTCGTAAATCCTCTCCTAAATCCTCTAGTAAAGTGTCCATCAAATGCACACTTCAGAATCCGGATGGAAGTAGTAGGTCATCCGGGTACTTTTCGTCTACTGTTTTTGAACACTATGAATACTGACATGCTACTTTTGGTGTACTGTTTTAAAGTAGGGAAGAATTTGATTTCGGACACAGCGAGAATGTGTAAGTCTCAGCTGCCACATTTCTTTCATTCAAAACGTTTCACTAACAACTATATGCCATATTAGCAAACCTACAATTAAAACACAGCAAAATACTTACTATATTTTCTTCAAAAATTTGACTAATAAACTGTGTAAAAATGAACACTTCTGAGGGGAATTGACTGGTCCTAATTTTAGTATTGTTTGTTGTTTTGAAGATTTTAAGCTGAATAAAACATCTGTACTTGTCATAAAAAATCAGTTTTTATTTGTCATAGAGGAATTGTTTTTTGATTTTGCACATCTTGAGTTGGCTGTAGCCATTTGTTGTGACTTGAAGTGTTGGGTGACTTTGAGGAATTTTGATTTATGACATCGATTTGTTCTCCTATAGTGATGCATGACATTGCCGTGCACTTCTCTCAAGTAAACAGAGGGTGTGGGTTTAAGCTAATGGCTGGCCTGTGCTGCACTTATATTGTGTTTAATCAAACTGGACACTTCCTGTACATTTTATTAAGGGCACCTTGAAAATCTAGGGGCATTACAGCAGAAAAAATATTTAATTCTGTGCATTCTTTAGGTTATTTAGGTACTACTTAAGAAAAAGGAAGAGACCCATATTAAAGGAACACAATAAAATGTCAACTCCCTCACCACCAACTGGAAATGTCCCTTTTTTTCCCCTCTTATGAGTGTGTCAATGGAGTGGCAGACCGATACTATCTAATGAAAAAAACATCCTTCCCTTTTTTTATACCGTGTCTGTTATTGACTTGGCCTGTACAAGATTCAGTGTGTTTAGTTTAACCCTCACAAATTGGTAAGTGAACTATCTGACAACAGTTAATTTAGTAATAGCAGAACAGCTAACCATGTGTCAGGTTTTTCACCTATAATGAGAATTGCAGCAATAAATTTGAGAAGAATAACAAAAAATGTGTTTAAGCTTTTAATCCAAAATTGTTTTTCTTAGACAATAATTATTAGGTCTGGAGATGAGTGTGGCTAGAGGTTCTTCCCTCCAGTGTCACACATAAATTTGCTTTGTTCTCTGCAGGTGTCTGATGAACTCTTTAAAGGACAAACCTTTCTGATTTCTTGCTTCTGTGTTTCTTTAAGCCCAGAAAACCTTGAGCACATACTATTTCATGTTACCACAGTGACCAGACTTATGGATGAGTTGGTTTCCATGGTAATGGAGCAGAAGACTGACAGCTGGTTACTGTAGGTAAAGTCTGAAATGATCATTCATCTAGAAGAGAATTAGCAGCAGTTACTTAGAAATTTAGCAACTTTAAATGAGACAGCTGTTATTTTACTTTGAATTTTCATATTTGATTTTATAGTGTGTGTGTGTGTGTGTGTGTATTACACACAAAATAGACTTCCAGGTCATTAGAGAAAATTTGTGTTTCCACATTTTGGATTTGAAGTCCATTTCACTCATCTTGCTCTTTGTATCAGTTGTATTGAGCATTATTCTTGGTTACATAGAAATAAGGCATAGTTCCAATAAAATCACCCAGTTCTCATTGATTTTTTTTTGGCAGCACATTCATGCAACATACCTCTCATGTCATCTCATAACAAAGGCTCTGTTGGCTTAGGATGTGAACAGAGTGTGCCGACAAAAGGAACGCACATGGATAGCCATCAAGGGAGTGCCCACAGAATTCTACAGCAAGCCCATTCTAACAATTGTCATTCCAAAAGTTTGAAGCACAGAATTCCATGTGGCAAACATAAGGAAGTATTCTTGTGACATCTGAATGATGTTTAGACAGTATCAAGAAGCCTACTAGCCAAGAAATATTCCTGGCAACAGTTATTCATCTCCACCACCAGACTGCACTGTTGATAAAAGCAGCACGGATTCAGGGATTCGCCACATTCTGACCCTACCTTCTGCATGTTACAGAACTCAAGATTTGTTAGACCAGGTGGTCACATTCATTTAGATAATGCATCATATTCCAACATTTGGTTAAACGTTCAAACGATTCATATATTGAGCCACATGATTCACTTTGGCTGGGGATGTTTATGAGCATGTATATTTTGAGAATACACGACCACTAGAAAGCCTGCATGCACCAGTACTGTAGGTTATTGATTTGTCATTTTTGTAGAAAAAAAATGAATTGAACAGTACTCTATACAACACATATATTAAGTTAATTTCAAACAAGTCTAAAAATAAGATGTCCATATGAATGATTAATAGTCTCCTCCAGTTTAAAATGTATAAAAATACATGGAATCTTTGTAAATCTATAATTATTTCAATGATATTTTAGGCCAAATTTATAATACATCACTCACATTTCGCTGATCTATCTCCTTCCACTAAGGAGTCATTGGTTTGGCAAAGGTTGAAGACCCCTGGTATAGATCCCATTACTATCATTGTGGTTCATTTTAACAATATCTGGCTTAAGGATCCTCATGTTTTTTTATGATATTGCATATAGGGCAACAGAAACAATGTATGTTGTTATATTGTGTACCTTTGAAGAAATGGAGTAAAGATTTATGGGGAAAAGTCAGTGTCTGCACACTAATATAATAGCTCCAATTTTTTATTTTACAAATGCAACGTTTTGACCTCTCAGATCATCATCAGTCAAAATGATGAATACCTGATGAGGACCTGAGAGGTTAAACCATTTCATTTGTAAAATAGATAATATAAGTGTTTGATTTCATTGTTTCTTGCACCTGCACCCACCTTTAGCTGCATATGCATATATTTATATAATTTCATTATTTTGAAATTAATTTTTTAATTTGTTTAGCATTTGGCAGACAATTTATTACAAAGCAACCTATAATTCATTCAGTTTCATCGGTATGATTAGTTTCTGGAAATCCAACTCTAGTGTTGCTAACATCATGCTTAACCAGAATAAAAGAGTCATATGAGATAAAGCAAATTCTCCAAGTTCAGTAATAAAAGGCAGCTTTCATATGAAAGCTTCCGTTTCCTCTCTGATAGGAATAAATGGGCTCCCTGCAATGATGTGTTTGTGACCGACCTTCATGCAGCCAAGAAACACAACTCTAATTGGGAAAAAATGAACACGATTAGAAAGTATCCCAGGGATTTTTTTGGGAATAAAGCCCATTCAGTTGCTCAGTGGATTAATGAACATTGTATTATTGAAGTAAATACCATGAGACAGGAGCACACAGCTTGAGTGATCAGTGGCTCCTCGCCATCAGCACTGTGACACGTATTCAACAAGGACAAGTTACGGCTAAGTCATTGCCAACTGCTTAACGTTTGCCATGCATCTGTTGCTCTGTCATCTGTATGTGTGGTCTTATGTCCTGACAGACCTTGAGTGCTCTGGTCTGTGGGGTCTTTTGCACATCTGCCAAAAGGAATTTTATTAGGCTGAATGCTTCGCTAGAATTTGACAGAGGAAGCGTTTCATCTATTTTCAGTTTTATTCTCCAAGCTTTTTTAGACCACTTGGCCTGCATATTGGCGTTTTCTTTTTTAAGATATTTTAACTTGCTGCAGTGTTTTGGGCTTTGATGTTGGTGGGTGAACAGAGCTCTTAGCAAAGGGGCAAAAAGCAATTCCAGATTTGATCCAGATTTGAACATTTTTAACTGTGATGTCCTAACACACATGCTGGTAATATGGGCTATATAAGATCGCACTTGGTAATCTCCATCTGGTCATTTAAATCTGTTAGCGTGATACAGCGTGAAGCTGATTCATTATGAGACATCTGAGGTACATCTGAAGCCCAAACAAGACCAAGCACAACAAACAAGTTCCATTCTGTTTCACTCTGACTCAAAAATATAATTATCTAATAAAATTCTCACTCACTTTCTCTTTCACAATTCTCTGATGATCTTTCACTTTCACTTTTCTCTTCCTCTGAGGGTTGAATTCTCCTTTTGGAGACTCCAAAACATTCCACATGGTGGATTGATAGACCAGTTGCCAGATTTCACTGGAAAAAAAACAAGAAGGTATGACTAAATAAGCAACCAAAGTTTATTGTGTTCTTGGGGAATCTTGCTACAAAATTTTTTTAAAAAATAAGGCAAATAATTTAAGTTTCACATGTATAAATGGCCATCTAAATGAATAAATAAATCTCACTCTGTGGTAAGGGGTAGTTGGGAATGGCAGAAACATGGAAGGAAAGGGGCAACAAATTACAAAAAATAATAATAACAATATATTAACATTAACAATAACATTGCTTACTGCGGCTCAGACTCTAAAGATGGAGATTTTTGACAGTTCTTATTATGGTTGATCATAATTTATTGGGTTATGGAGGTGAAGTACTTGTGACTCAATGTATGCAACTGTCAAAACTGCCAATACTTTTCTGCAACAACAAGCCACATGTAATGTGTAAACATGGCAACACATTCAGTGGCTCATCCCATTTCTTCCTTGATAATCACTAGGATCAGGATTACATATGCATTTGTTTGTGCATCTGCTCTGAAAAATCTTGGCAAGTTTTTTTTATTATTATTATGCCTTATTATGATATATTAAGTTCCATTTATTTTCTTACTTTTTTAAAGGGAAAGGGAATCCCCCTGTGAAAATATTCAGCTGAAAGGTTACCAAGATTACCAAGGTTATCCAGACACATTTGATCGGTAAGGTATACCAAACATCTTTTTATCTAATAATAAAAACTGCATTCAATTTAATTTAAATGTTAGAAACCACGTCGTACAGTAAATGTCAACACCAGTCTACTTCAGTGTGAACAATTACACTGAAAAAGGTTATATTTACATGTGTGTGGTTGTTGGAAGATGCTTCAGCTTAAAAAATACAACTGAACTACACACAATGCAAAGGGCATGCTTGTTTATATGTCATGACTTTGAAGAGTTCCATTCAGGAAGTGAAACGAGAAGTGAGAAAGCTGATAACCACAGACATGAAGCCACATGTACAAGTCAAAGACATTTATAGACAAAATTGGGTATTTCCCTTTGAAGGTGAAAAGTTCCTCTCTGTAAACTTAAACAACAGCTTCAGCAGTTAGCATTCAACCCCTCAAGCATTTCTCTAGTCAATTAGGTTATGGTGATGTTTAACACCTACCACACACTTTGACTACACCGGCCTAAAAACGTCAGGAAGGTGAACCGAATACACACAGAGTTGGATGCTACTCCCTTACTGTATGTTGTTTCCTGATGCATCACCAAAGCGGTGGTGTGTAACCTCCTTTCCCATCACTCTTTGCACTGTCTGCTGCTTATTTTCAACAAGGGCTCCTTTCCCATTTATCATATGTGCTGCTTTTATCCAGTAGTGGCATTGGAGATGGATGAGACCACTTTAGCTATAGTGGTCCTCCCTTTCATTGGGAGTATGCTGGATGGATGAATCTACTTTAACAGTTTACCTCCACCCCAGCTGACAAGACACATCCTCAAGTCCCTGCCCATTTTTTGTAAGGAATAACCCTTGTTTTAGCATCAGTCCAGTGGTATGCATCACAGTGATTACCCGTAAGTATACGGTATACAGTGTTGGGGAGTAACTAGGTACATGTAACAGAATTAGGTCATTTAATTACAAAATAAATGTAACTGTAATCTGTTAGTTACTGAGAAAAAATGTGTAATTCAATTACAGTTACTTGTGAAAATGATAATGATTACAAAGGGGGTTACATCTGAATATTTTCACACACACACACACAAACAGATCTGATTGATATCTGTTCCTGTTTGGGTTTATGTATATGCTTTATTTTTTAAGATTAACTGTTTTTTTTCCAAGGCATTGTTAGATGCCAGTGTTTCCTGTCATAGCTATGCAAGGATTTGAGGATTTGTAATCTGTAACCTATTATATTTTCAAAGTAACTTTCCCAAGCAAGTGTGATGACAATGTTAAGCATTATACTGCATGTTACTATGCATTTTGTCATTGTTAAAGGGATAGTTCACCCCAAAAATTATCCCATCATTTATTCACCTTCAAGTTGTTTCAAAACCAGTATGACTTTCTTCATATTTTGAAGAATATTGGTAACCAGACACTTCCATAGTATGGGGGAAAAAATAGAAGTCAGTGGCTACTGGCAACTGTTTGGTTGAAGGTGAGGAAACGATGACACTTTTCATTTTGGGGTAAAGTATACCTTTAATGCAAACAAATTCAAAAAAGAATCTGACCTTTTATTACTATATGGCAAATATATGTTGTAAACAGCATGGTTTATAAAAATATGTATTTCCAATATTATCATACAGTATATATTTAATTTTCATATTTTGGACAAAATAAATATGCATAAAAATATATAATTTTATATTTAGAAAATATATAAAAAGCGCTATTATAAAAATATAATGTTAATATATTTCAATGTAAATAGTTTTGTATATTTTTAAACATCTTTAATAAGATATCTGTAAATCTAAATGATTTTTGCCATATGGGATTATTAAACATATCTCACATCAACTGCATATTTCCATTTTCACACTATATCTTTCTAAGATCACAAAACATGGGACAAATTCACTAAACAGTTATTTTACAATGGACTGAGAGGCACCTCCATTATTTGCTTGCAGTTTTAAATTAATTATGGCTGACTATATTTAGCACATTTTATAGAATGGCATCAGTAATTGAAAATGTTTGCTTGTGTGTTAGCATCCATTAAAAAGACATGACTATGTGCATTTTGTAGCGATAAAGGCAGTTGTAAACTTACATACATCCAGACCTCACTGTCATGCACACCTTCTATATTTTATTTTAAAGAATCAGTTCTGGTGCCTGCACTCTTAAAAATAAAGGTGCTCAAAAGGTTCTTCACAGCGATGCCATAGAGGAACCATTTTTGGTTCCACAAAGAACCATTCAGTCAAAGGTTATTTAAAGAACCATCTCTTTCTTAACTTTTTTATAATCTGAAGAACCTTCTTTCACCACAAAGAACCTTTTGTGAAACAGAAAGGGTCTTCAGATGTTAAAGGTTCTTTATGGAACCATTTAGACAAAAAAAAGGTTATTCTATGGCATCGTAAAGTACCTTTATTTTTAAGAGTGTGGATCACGTGAAACCTAACACTCAAAAGCAGCCTGTAAAATGGCAAACTGTGCAAATTAAGCACTCACTTGGCTATTTATACCAGCTTAGATAGTGCTACAAAAATGCAAACAATGCATGCAACTATCAGTAGGTGCCATTCACACTGAAATTCCCCTGAACTCTCATCTGCCATAGGCCTGCATCAGGAGTTCTTGTAAGTTGTTGTTTAACAGACTTGTGGGTGTGAAACACTGCATGCATGCTGTTATTTACATGTGAAGAGCACAGAGCTATGCCATGCTGGGCTGTACTGGGCTGGGCCTGTAACCTGAAATTACAGTAATAAGGTTCAAAAATATTTTCTCTACAACCAAGTGACAGAAATAGCAGCAGAGGATAAGCACTGTCTTGTACAATGTCTAATGTTACACATCTGTTGTGTTGTGCTCTTAAAAGATTTTTATTACCTGTTGTAAATTGTAGCAGACAATCCGATACCACTTATTTTCTGATAGCAATGTTATTAAAGTGCCCCTATTATGGATTTTTGAAAATTACCTTTCATGCAGTGTGTAACACAGCTCTAAGTGAATGAAAACATCCTGCAAAGTTTTAAATCTGAAAGTGCACCGTGTATAAAGTTACTGTATCTCAAAAGAAAGAGTTGACACTGAATCATTGAAACGAGTCGTTTTTAAGACGAATCCCAAGCCGTTTCATGTTTACTTTAGCATATTGCCCGCCCGCTTGTTGGTCTTTTCGCGTTGGTCTGAATGAAAAGCAAATTCATTCTTTGCCACTAGGTGCCGCTTTTGGAGCGGTAAAATAGCTGTTTCCCTGGTAACTGCTGTAAACAAAGCAGAAATGCCCTCACAAATACTGCTTTTATTATGAAATAGAAATTAAATCGACCAGTTGGACCAATCACCGCAGACTAGGAGGGGTTTGGAAAAATGAATCGTTTGAGAGTCGTTGAGCAAATAAGGTAAAACTAAATGCATATTAAAAGGCAATGAAAGTGTTTTTTGACCTTGCATGCATGTCAACCTGTTGTTGAGGACTCCCAAAACCAAAATATGAACCTTTCATAACCCATAATAGGGGCACTTTAAGCTTTTATTCACGTTTTTTATTCACCTCAGTGGTCCTGATTTTATATTTATATTTCATTATTAGCAATCTTCCTAGAGCTTGCATTTCTCGTTTTTTCTTGTGTTCACATCCATGTTAGATAAAATGACAAAAATATTTCAGTCACAATTGTGAAAATTTGAGTTGTAGACATGTTATCACGGTATATATTCTAGAATTGTAGTTTTAATTAGCAGATTTTGTTTATGTTCTGAATTTTTACAGATGTAAGCTAGAACACAGAAGACCTTTGACCTGGTTCTTAGTTTTGTGAGTTTAATTTTTTTCAGTTTTGAATTTTGAGTTGTGAATTTCTACTTAATCAGAATACTTGTCTTTTTCTAATTTAACCTAAAATGTGTTTAATCAGTTACCTTTATGATGTTTTTTTCCCCCTTAAAGATCATGGAAACTATGTACTGCCACCTGCATGAACTCCCTTCAAAAATATCTACTTTCTTCCATGGAAGAAACACAACAACATGAGGGTGAGTAAACAAAATAATCTTCATTTGTGGGTGAAAGTGAAAGATTTTTCTTTTTTCATTTGCTCTGGTTGTTTGGGTCTTTTCAGAATCAGAATCAGAATCAGAATGAGCTTTATTGGCCAAGTATGTTTACACATACGAGGAATTTGTTGTAGTGACAGAAGCTCCACAGTGCAACAAAAAGACAGCAACAGGACAGGACACAGATAATAAAAGAATAATATACAAATACACAAATAGGCAATGTACACAACAGCAAAAAAAAACAATATATAATATGGACAATTATGTATGTACAGGTCAAGTATGTGCAAATTTGAAATGAGAAATTAAATAAAATAAGTGAACGTGGTGAGTGGATAATGTATAATAGTTGTGTGTTCCACGTTTATTGTTGAGTGTTCATGAGATGGATTGCCTGAGGGAAGAAACTGGAAGAAACTTTTATGATTATAAATATGCAAGAACCTTTCACCTTTCAAGGTTCAGACATCCGTTTTCATTAGTTCCCTCGAACAATCAGACAGTGGATTTCCACTAAAGGACATGCTAGAAAGTGTTCTCAACATCAGCATTCCAAAAGGCTTTCTAGGTTAGGAGAGGTGAGAGTTATTTAGATTGTGAGAGGTTGTATGAGATAGAGACGTATTTAAGGATTGAGGTATGGAGTTATAACCTGACAGCACGGAGTCCTCGCTGCCCTGAGCGCTCTCAGTAGTGGAGTGACAGAGATGGATGTGGCTGCACTGCAGTGCTAACGTCCTCAGCCTCAGGGTCAGTGCAAAGCAGGGGAACAATCCCATCAACCTCTCCTGCAGGAATAACACTTCCTAAACTGACTGGCATTTGTGAAGCCAAGTGCCATACATACTGGCCTTTAGCCTAGAAATAAAGAAAAACGAAAGAATTACAATCTTCAGCATCATCTCTTTATGCTTTGACCTTAGAGATACTCTCAAAATTTAAAAGGACACTTTGGTTTGTTTCTTTAACACATCAGTGCGTTTACAAGTGAAATTATAATGGCAATCCAAGTCATTATCTATTGTCCACTGTTTCCACAGGGGTTGTGAAAAATGTACAAAAGATTTGAAGCATAAACCAAAAACTTGCACTATAACAGTTTACTTTTAGTGTTTGTCAAGTTACAAAAACAATAATCAAATTTAAGAACACTTGATAAAGCTTAAAATGAAATATGATTTTAATGACTTCAATGGTCAACCCCTGTCTTATTCTTCTAGTTCAAAACTCACACAAACGTATTAAGTATAAAATTGACTAAAGTCATGTGATACAGTATACATATTTAAAACATACATATATTAATATACAAAAATCACTGTTAATATCTAGAAAAATATTATTAAACTTTTTCATTTGTGGCTCTAACAATAAATTTGGAATAACCAAGATTAAAGTTACTCTATTTGAGAGCTTGGTTATTCCAGAATTATTGTTATATGTACATACACACATACATATTTTGTATTACATGTTATATATATATATATATAATACAAAACACTCTAATTTAACCAAGTCTAAAACATACTATATTTTACTATCTATAATTTTTGTGAACATTTAGATTCACTACCAGAACTGATGATTCACTACAGAACAACATACTGGATGTAGACAACACAAAATGAAAATAGCTGTCACATTACTGAAAAAAATGTTGCTACTTTTAGATTAGTTACTCCCCAACAATGGAGAACAATATATATAGCAGAGGAATATTTATCTAGAGATATTACATTTACATTTAGTCATTTAGCAGATACTTTTATCCAAAGCGACTTATAAATGAGGACAATGGAAGCAATCAAAATCAACAAAAGAGCAATGATATGCATTGCCTAATGCAGTATGGGTAGCAAGGTTTTCTTTTTTATATAGAAAAAGAATAGAACAAGCTAGTGTTAGAGGCCTTTATTGCTTTTGTTAATTGTATAATAAATAAAAAGAAAACAAATAGATAAAATACAAAAAAAATTAGAAAAGCTAGTGTTAGTTTTTTTTTTTTTTTTTTTAAGGATAGAATTAGAAAAGAGAGTGCTAGAGTTAGAGCGTCAAATAAAGATGGAAGAGATGTGTTTTTAGCCGTTTCTTGAAGATGGCTAAGGACACAGCTGCTCGGATTGACTTGGGCAGGTCATTCCACCAGGAGGGAACAGTTAATGAAAAAGTCAGTGAAAGTGATTTTGTGCCTCTTTGGGATGGCACAATAAACCGACATTCATTTGCAGAACGGAAGCTTCTAGAGGCTACATAAGTCTGAAGTAATGAATTTAGGTAAAGGGGTGCAGAGCCAGTGGTGGTTTTGTAGGCAAACATTAATGCTTTGAATTTTATGCAAGCATATTGGTAGTCAGTGCAAACTGATAAACAAAGGTGTGACGTGCATTCATTGCGGCTCATTAAAAATGAATCTTGCTGCCGCGTACTGGATTAATTGCAAAGGTTTGATAGAACTGGCTGGAAGACCTGCCAAGAGAGCATTGCAGTAGTCCAGCCTGGACAGAACAAGAGCCTGAACAAGGAGTTGTGAAGCATGTTCCGAAAGAAAGGGCCTGAGATATGAATTATGACAAGTATTATATTTTGTAGTTATTTAATATATATAATATAACCCTAACCTTAACGTATCCCATATATGAAAAAAATAAATTCTGAACACTACAAACTGACTGAAAAGCTTTCTTCCGTGATGTCTGTGGCAAGAACAATGCCAATGACACTTCTAAGAAAAAGAGCTGAAGATTAAGGTTTCCAAAAAGTAGTGATTTAAGAAGAAAGATCAAAGATTGGTGCCGTGTTTCCTTCACCATTAAAACACCATTATAAATCAGTATGCAGTCACAGTACATCCTTCTTTTCTATGAAACTACAGTTATCTGCCTGGGCTTCACACTTTGGGCTCACAACAGGGTAAATTGGTTTCTTATCTGGTATGTGCGTCATTGTGGATTCAAGAGCGCTGTTAAATCTAAAATTATGGTTGTCTGAGAGAATTTCGGGTACTTTTTGTACTGATATACAAAATTTTATCTAATGGTATATGATCATCATGCATTGTGGGGACTGTATGTTACAGTACATACATAATGATAATATTAAAATATAGCAACTGGCACTCATTGGGATCCAAGCAATGTGGAGAAAACAACAACATTTCCCAAGATTTGTCAAAGAGGATCCACCTATCATCTAAATTTTCATCGAGAGTGTCTCTGGAATAATAAAATATAAAGAAGAACAAGAAAAAACTTCACAGTCATTCTCATTTCTTTAGTTTTGTCTTACGTGATATGGAAAAACCCAGATGTACTAGGATATTCCCAAATCACATTGTAGTCAGCAGTGGCCAACATCATGCCAGCGTGCTTTTAATAACCAATTTGTTTCCCTGTATGCAAATCTATATTTTGCATATAAATAATATTAGAAAACAAGAGAAATGACAGTGCTCTTGATCTGTAGCTACATAAGCCAGGTTATCATATTGTAACAACAATCTAATTGAGATATGAGGCAAGATGATATAAATTTTTTAAACCATGACAAATATTTAGTGTCTTCATCCACATAAAAAAACAGCATCAATGAAAAAATAAAACAGTACAACTGGGCAGAACTGAGATTTTTTGAGTGATTCACCACATGTGCATGTAAATGACACTGAAATAAAACTTGTCTGAACACATTTTGACGCACATGGTAACGTTCTGTTGGAAAAAGAGAATTGGGTTAAACAATTAAGTCACGTTCTTGAGGATTCAGATCTCTTGGAGAGATCACAGTTGAGACACCAGCAATTATACATTGCATAACAATAACCGTGGTTAAGCAGTTGCAATGATAGATATCTCGCTCCACAATTCTTTGTCATCCCGACTAATTACCCTCTCAACACTGAAACATAATTAGTGCCTGAGTCATAAACAAACATTTGTGTTTTTAGCCAAAGAACTTCTAAACTTTTCATCTTTTTCTGAGTTTAAACCTCGTCTGTGAAGCCTGAGGCATAAATCAATCACTTTTTAGTCATATCCAGGGAGCTCTTATAGTGTTGACACCCTGTGGCACAACACTGGTTTCAACCGGTTGTGTTGAAACCTTTATTGACTGATTTTATGTTGGATTCTTTGAAAATCCCCTGTAAGTTCACCCTGTCAAAAATAAAAGGGGCTAAATTGCAGTTAAAGAATAAAACAAATACGAGTGCTGCAAATACAAGCTAGATGAAATAGTCTCTAAATCATAAATCTAGTCTCAAAGGATTATCAAGGGGTCATCTCAGTAATTGTGTTGTAAGCTAAAGCAAGGGTCATGTCTTATCACGCTTTTGAGGAATATCACAGATATTAGCTCTGTTCCAAAGTCTTGAACTCCCCAAGTAGGCAGCATTGAAGTCTGTTACAAAAAAGATACCTTCTGTTCATCAAATTTTAAAGCAGTATTGCATATACAACAGTTGCAGAATTACTTATAGTTAGTACAATGTCTAAAGTGGACTATCAAAATAAAGTGTTACCTTTCTGAATATTCTACTATAAGTATTACAGTCCTTTGAGTTTTAACCTGAGATATTCAAAGCAAACAGTTCTCTGAAAGGCTGCTTTAAGGCCAAGCAGGTTACTATAATGAAAATAATTAGCAAAAAACAAACAAAAATAAAATAGAAAAAAACCTGTGGTAATGTTAAAACTAGAAGGAATTATATGCTTTTATGATTGCGTTAGTGCAAGTTATTGAATGAAAACATGAAATAAACATTCAAGTTAGCCAAGCTATATCAGTTTTATCCCTTACAGTTTTACCCAAGATGTTTAGATTTAAATAGCTCTAAAAGTTTAAAAATAAACACTAACAGGCCTGGGATATCATAAGTCATATTTAACTGTAAAATGAGAGAACACCAGGCCTAGGATTGAAATGGAAAGTGATGTGATTTCTATTGGTTGTCTGCCATATGACAGATGATGTTGCCATGGTTCCTTGAACCTGCCTTTTTGGTTGATCCCCAAACACTAGTAATTACATTCCCATCTGTCCTTCCTCACCATCCACCATTCATCATCACTGCAACAATTTCATTAGTTCCCACTGCATTAGGAGCATGCTTGTGTAATTTGACAGAAGGAGAGAGATGTGAGCAGCCCCGCTCTCTAACTGTGTTTGACAGGGTTAATCTCTCAAAACTTGCTGTTTTTTCTCTTTTTTCCTACTTGTCCTGTTAGACTAGAATCACCACTGGTGATTTTTTTTTTTCTCCAGGGTTCGTCATCAGGAAACAGAGCTTCTTATTTCCAGTGAAGAATTGATCCTTGTTCACATCTCAGCAGGGTTATGCGTTGGCTATGAGGCCAATACCCCTGCTGAGCAACCATCAGAAGGCCTATAATTACCTTGTGCTTTGACAAACTAAAGCTGGAGCTATGGGAAAAAGACAATGACCCCCCGCTGACAGTTTTGATCTGAAACAAAGGCAATCATTTTGAAGAACTTGACTGACTATGATTTGTAAAATCAATGTGTTGACATTTCAAACCATATCACACTGTGCTAAATTTCACTCTACAGCTGAAAATGTTGTTGAGACCCACATTTTATTGTAAATGTAGATGGCGAAACTGAAATGCGTGGTCATTTTTGATTGTATTGTGATGATTATAAGACCTGTGAAAGCTTCAGTTATGATGCTTCACTCACTGCAGAGCCAGAGACCAATAACAGGTTTCCACCAATGTTTGTGAACAATATGATGTTTCACTTTATTCCTGCCCACCATAAACTTATTGCTCCTGTTTGTCCCCATACACACTCAAAAAATGATTTGTGGGCTAAGCTTAATTCAGTTGTGGACAGTGGCTCTATACTCTGAAAATAGGTTTTCTTGACATTAAATTAAATTAAATTGTGAAGTCCACTCACCTTGTAGGAGTGGAGTGGGAATCTTACTGAACTGAGTATAACACAATAAAATTAGACACGTCAGTGCAACTCGACTGAATACCTTGCATTTGCAACTATTAGTGCACTGTATATTACCATGATAAATATGAAAAAATATATAATTTTACATAACATATGGTGTTAGCAGCAAAAACAAAGAAGAAAAAACAGATCGCTCAGCAAGGTCAATTCACATGTATTCACACTTTTGTATTGCAGTAAGTTTTGTAAGTGAACTTACAGCTGTATACTATTAGCCCACTTTGTAGTTTATGAAAGTGCACTTTGAAATGTACTCTAACTAAACAACTACTTATATACATGTTTTTATACTGAAAATATGCTTAAGCTTTCTTTAAGTGAACATACATTGCAATCATAATCTCACCATGCAAGAACTGTCATTAAAATTAGCTACATTTTTTATCTGTTTCTGTAAACTCCAAAAACTTTTCTAAATCCCAAAATAGCACTGACATCTCTCTTCTCTCTCAAGCATGCTTTGCATGGGACTGGAAATTCCATGCTGGTTTTACCAATGCTGTACTAATACTAAAAGAAGTAACTCATTTAGTACCAACAAAATGGATTAAGTAAACATCAGTTTTACAAATTTAAATGGATTGCATGCAATAAAATCAAGCTGTGACAAAATGTTTAAGAACTGTGTTGGATTAGCTCATTTTAATTAAGTAAATTGCCTACAGTCTCTTCATTGGGGCTTTCATTCTGCTTTATCCTCTGGGAATGCACTGTGGAGTTATATGTTACATAAGCCATGCTCCAAAATTTATTTTCAAAAGCTTGCAACATTTCATTAAAGCCAATTTCTAAAGAGTTCCGGGAGTTCAGTTCATCAAATTTCATTTCTCAGTGTCACCAGAACTCCAGACACACCTCCACATTCATTTCTAGACATACAATCATTCTTTCAAAACAGGATGAAACATGAGAAGGGTAATGTGGAAGTCAAACGATGGCCTAACTTGTAATGCAATAACAAAAAATAAATCATGCTGCCTAAATGCTGTAAACTTATAGCAAATAACAATATTCACTTTGTTTATGAACATGGTGAACTCTTTTCAGCATGTTATTCTCTTTACATTCACAAGCAGGACTTTCCTCTGAAGTTAGTGCTTGTGAGCTCAGTTCTGAAACCTCAGGTCACATTTCCTATTGTGAACACTTTCACTGCAATACAAGTCTTGTGAGCGTTGTATGCAAAACTCTTACGCAGACCCATCCAGTCCAAAGCCACGTGTGTTTCAGCTGACTTTCCATCCTGATTTTAACAACACACAGTGGTTTACATAAGAGAATGCTGTCTGTAGGGAAATTTCTCTGCTGATTTATAGCACTAACCCTCAGGCAATCTGACTAAGTTTGCAATAAACTGATATGAAAGTTACATAAGGTTGTCCATCCAAGGCCAAACTATAATGGTAAACAAGGTGACTATAATGAAAAATAAATAAAATAAAATAAATAACCAAAAAAAACAAGTTTAAAACACAGAAACGAATAACATGTGTTATGCAACTGAGTCAATAGCATGAACAAAAAAATAGCCACTGCCGACAGCTCTCTCAAGTTACTTTTTGATGTCTTAACAAAAGAGTGCAAGAGACCTATGTCAGTGAAAACAGGTATCTATTCAAACAGAGCACCCGAGTTCACTGTGTAAGTGTATTCCGATATTGTGTGCACTTCTAAGTTTAAAATGGACCCGACATATATGAAAAAGACCCAAAGATACCATAAAGCTGCTCCACACTTCCATCCTTCAGCCAATTAATATTAAATTATTAATAATTGTAGTTTTTCATGGAAATAACCTACATAGTAGCTCAAATAAATCTTACAGAACTGGGTGATGTAATCAAAACATGATAGGACATATTGAAGGGGTGTGGGAAGGTAACATGATGTTCTGTTAACAGTTCATAGAAACAGATGTCATTTAAGACCATTCTTCATTTACATCTATAAAACCAGAATCTTGCTTTTTCATGCAAATAACTTCCAGAGCAAGAAATGAGAAACAGATCATGTATCTGTCCAGATCTAAACAGAATGAGACCGCTTGACAAAAAGAAATGCTTTACCCTCACACATAGTCTTTTGTATTCAAATAAAACCTGCTAGAGTGAACTGTGCAAATGAAATTAACTTTTAAAGGGGGATTAATTCGACTTCAATTAAGTTTTATTTGTTTGTTTAATGAGAAGAGTCATTATTTTTCCACATCTTCAATTGAGTTTGTATCAGACCAAGACTTTTATGGCCTAGGGATGAAATAGCAGAGGCCTAACCTAATAAAATATGAAATAAATTTAATATGAAGCCCAGCCAAGTTTGCATTTTGTCCAATTTTATGTTTTATCCAGTCTCCAATTCAGATGGCAGGTCACAGACTGCCCACAGTCCATTCACTGACCGTCTAATGCACAGAAAACTGGCAGGCATTGTCCAAAAACTACCAGTTTCAATCTGGGGTGCACTTCCTGTACAGCGACGTAACTCGCTGATTGACCACCATAGTACGATGCATTGTTTTGGAAATGAACTAGTCACGACTGTTTCCCAAACACTGTCGCATCTCCGTTGTTTGAACCACATTGGTTCAACTATATAAGGCAGTTGTTAATTATGTCACAGGTGGAGGACTAATAACTTATGCTAATTCATTGATTTGAGATCTCCGAAATGCTGCTGTATTGAACATGGCACCTAGTGACTAATTTACCATTGTTCCCTGTCATTTTGCTGTATTTGATGTTTGATTCATCGTGGGTTCCCTCTTACATCATTGTCCAGGGTTCCCTTAGGCATTTATGCGCATGCGCACTCTTTAAAAATGGCGTTTATTGAGGACGTGCTAAAATATATAGAATAAAATGTATGTAGAATGGAAGATATAGATTGTACTGCATGTTAGCTTGCTTATTGTGCCCAAGAGGAAACACCAAATCGTTGAACTATGTTGGTAACAATGGTACTTGTGACCATAATTGGCTAATGATGCTTTTGGGAAACCCACCCCTGATTGGCTGGCTTCTACTCGCCAAACCAACGCACTACTTGTATAGGGTGAGCCAGTCTACCTGGAAACAAAGTTGCTTTTACAAGGTATCAGGCACTTGAGAGAAAAACTACACACTGGGCATCAAAACTCGTCTGACTCTAACCAGGAAATATTTTCATGCACTACATCTATACATGTGAAAATACAAACTACCAATATACACCTAGAACCGATACCAAAAATACACCTACACACACCCACAGACTGCATATTGCACAATTATCTTTGTGAGTATTAAAGAGATGGTGAGATCACAAAATGATGCAATTTACAGTGTAAGTTAAAAACTTTCCAGTTTCATTATATTTTTTTTATTTTCTTTCCATTTTGGCAGATACTCTTATCCAAAGAGTCATTGACATTATGTCAACAATGTCAACACTAAAGAACCTAGATCAAATATATCAACACCGGGACACTTACAATACTTAGATGGCAGTGATATACTGATTTTAAAAAATGAAGGCAAACTTTCTGAACTCTAACTTCTGATCAAAATCTTAAGTGCATTTGTAACAGTTAAGTGCCCAAAAAATGTATTTAAGTCATGGGGGCATGGCACAGAACCCGCCAAAAACATATTTAGGTCACATTTCAATCCAAAATCAGAAAATAAAATAAAATGAAGCCTAAACATTGTATAAATATTTCTCAGTCTCATGGTGATTCTCATTGGTTTCTGTATTGATCTCATTGATTACTCTATTACACTAATACAATGATTGTTTATTTAAACTACAATACACTGAAGGCAATATATTTTGTTATATTTCAAATAAGGTTGCAATTTATTTTACAGTATGCGTACTTAAAGTTTACTTACCTGAGCAAGTACTTGGTAATATATGGTAATTGTGTGTTAAGGTTAGGTTTAAGTATAGGTTCAGGGTTAGTACCTAGTTTTTAACCCAGTTATTATAATTGTTACATAGTATGTCCTTGTGGATGGAACAGGACTGTAAAATAGAGTGCTGCCAGAAATAATACACTGCAATTTTTCCATATTATAGTAATGAGGACAAGATGTTTTTATTGTGGTAATGACAATGGGGAGAATGTGCTTAAAACAGTTCTTACTACAAAATATAATTTGCAAATTTTATGGTGAAATGTGACCTGGAATTTTTAACGGGTTTTATCAGAGTCATCTAGACATCTATTTAGTTTCACCTTTGTACTCCAACGTTTCATGCAACCTGATGCTTTCAACACGCCGTGCCAAGGACACAATCCTGAGGTCTTACGTTTCTATGAAATTCTTCCATGTAAATCACATTTGCATGCCAACATCCACACTTTTCAATCATTCCAACTTAAAAAAAAACACATTCTGTACCAGTATGTACACCACATGTACTGTTAAACTGCATTTCTCAAAACATGTCACACTTTAGGGTTGCTAGGATGTTATCAATGTTATTATCATAATGATGTTATCAATTCCAAAACCAGCATTTTTACTCCAGTTGAGAGAACAGATAGTATACTCCCTTTTATGTTCACATAACATTTAATGGAAATCAGTTGTTTGAAGGACGAATTCCCATGCTGATGTAGTGTCTAACTTGTATAGAAGTCTTTTGTGGCTTGTCATGGGATAAACGGTTGTCAGATATGTTAAATATGCTTTATGAAAATGATCATATTTGTTCCAGCTTGTTGCTGTTTCTCATTCTTCTTATTTTTATGGCACTACATACCCAGCAAGTATATTTACATTTACACATTTGACAAAAGCTATGTTGCTGCTATTAGTTATCATAACTTAAAATTTACAGGGTTTTTTGAGATAACTTAAATATCCAAGTTAACTAAACTAATTTTAAATCAAGCAAAAGCACTCACTTTTTTGTTGAAACAACACATTATTACTTAATTCTGAATTTAGGTTGTAGTAGTTAATGGCAGCAATCATTTTTTTACAGTGTATACTTCGGTATTTAAGGTATGTGTCTTTAAAGTGATGCCAATCATCATTCAGACTGCTTTAAAAACCCCAGACTAGAAATATCAGGTTTACACTCTTAATCTTTTAGTAGTGGAGTTCAACACCTTGTCATGCAATAGGCACTTACCACAAGTATTTGCTGAAAGCAAACTCACAGATGACAGCAAAAGTGACAGAAATGACATTGATACATTGTGTACTCCACACTGACCTAACTGGTTTGCATCAGCACAGTTCCCATCAGGATGAGAAAGCAATTGTCTCTGAAATTTCAAATAGATAAATAAGCCAACGCCACTGATTCACATGTTGTATGTCAAGTACTCGAGTAGCGTGGCAAACCAGGAGGCGTGACATGGGCAGCTGGCAGAGGTGCCCCTCAGCAGACACAATCCAGCCCCTGGTGAGTTGAGTGTGACACAAGGGCCTGCTGTGCCAAAGGACGCCATGTTCAAACATCCATGTGACAGCTCTGCTAATGGGTTAATTTCATTTGCTTCAAACACGAGACGCTAAAGAGTGAGACGCAATGCTGCTTTTCCAGTGTCTTCCAGGTTCAGATTTTGAGGCTATACTCCATGTAATTTATGTTTGTCTTGTAGCTGAAGCATAAAACTACATGTTAACTTGCAGACGAACATTATTCTGAGTTGTGTTTTGGCTCCGCTATTGTGCACGGATGAATCTGATGGCTTGAGGTGCATCGTGGTGCACATGGATAAAGATGAGCTTATTAGTGCAAATGTCACAAGCCACATCAAAACTTCCCGAATAATGAACGATATCTGCAAAATTGTCTTATGAGCTTATGTCACTGTTGTTTTGACTTGGTGAAACCAGTCGTTTGAAAAAAAAAGTTGCAGGTTTTTACAATTGCTAGGATAGATTCTCAATACTTGTAGGTCACTTTTTCAAAACTCTTTATACACAGTTCTCCTTATCAACTTTCAGCTTGGTACAGCAGTAAGTTTCACATCTAAAATGCACTAATACTACACTTATTTGTCTCATATCAACTCATTCTTCCTTAACACTAGCAAAGGTTGTCACCTAACAAACACACATTATCACTCATAAAACTCATATCATCTCATAAAACACCTGTATAGGTCGTCAGGTTGTAATTGTTTTGATAGTAATTCACTTCGGTTTTTTTCGATTTGGAATTTATATTACAATGTACTGTTGAGTTTCAGCAAATGTTTGTCATATTTAGTATTGTATTATGTTAGTTTTTGCACTTAAGTTACGGTTATGGTATGCAAAATGGTATGCAAACATCTAAGTTGGCCTGTAGGTACATAGAAGTTTGGTGTTTGAGTGAGAAAGGAATTTATGTAATTGTATTTTGGGCCAAATCAGTGATAGATGATCCACAGTTTAGCCTGCATAGACTGTTGTTATGCTCACTGTGTAAAGAGTTTTGAAAAAGTGCCCAAAGTATAGGAAAAATGGGTCCTTGCGATTGTGAAAAACTGTAACTGCAAGGCTGTTTTCAATGCTGACATTAGTCAAAACAGTTGCTATTTATAGGCTACTGTATCACATCAAATGAAACGGTGTAGTATTACTTGACTAAGCTGTTCATATGCAAATATACAGTACTAAAGCATTAACTGGTTTAGAGGTTGTTACCAAAATAAATATTGTTTTATCAACCTAGTCAATGCTCAATGTAAGTGATGCTGTGCAAACTATGTTATTATGGTTACTGTCGCTTTCCCTTTCTGCTTGGAAGCTCCTTTCGGTTTGAGATTCATTTGTTGTGGTTTCAAGCTACAACACCTTCCACTGCATATACTGGGATGACCTTTTTTCATTTATTTATGGATATGACGTAAACGCACACAGATGAAGTATGCAGTTTCCAAGAAAATCCATCCCAGCATTTCTACAATATGAATGTTGGGCCTGTCCCAATACCTACTTGAACACTTGTACACTTGAACACTTGGGCCAAATACAGGAAATACATAACGCAAGTGCACAAGTAATCAAGTGCAAAGACAGCAAGTGTGGGCATTGGTACAGGCTGTTACAGGCATACCATAGTGATTTAGAGTAGGGCAAAGTGTGTTAAAGATGGTTTTCTGATGTACTCATTTCTTAAACTTTGTTCATTTCAAGTTACATATTGTAGCTTTAATATTGCATCTAACGACCAAGCCTCAGCGCAGCATTTCATAATTTTAAACATTTTTTGAATTAGAATTAGAATTAGAATTTCTTTTGCTTTTCTTTAGAATGAGATATTCATGTGTGTGAGATGATTTTATTTTAATGTTCTAAAACTAATACAATTCTATAGGCAGATATCAATCAACTATATTGCCATTCCGATTAAAAGCTGTTTCAGAGAAAGAATGACAACATCATTGGAATGAAAGTGATTGCTGTTCAACATGTATAAACAGTCCTGTATCCCATCATACATTTATTATAGGTGTCTATTGAGGGAACATGACTCACATTAAAAAAATCATACAACACCCCAACTTGTCAAAAATGACGCAGGAGGTACTTTAACTAACAGGGATCTTGCACAATGGGTTACAGATGGATGATTTTGAAGATCATTTAAAAAAAAAGCCCAGAATACATTTGATGAGCCTTGATTTTGAAACTGTTTTCATTTAAATAACTTCAATCAAGTATGATCTTGTTTCTTTGAAGGAAATGGTTTGGCATGTTCTTCTTCGATGTGGCAGTGAATCTAAACATAAATCAGAATATGGTTTTTTTTCTTCATCCAAACGCATAGTGGCTTGATTTCCCACTTTGCTTCCTTTGAGTGGTGGGTTCAGGCAGACTATTTCAAGGTCTTAGAGAGACCCTTAGAGGCGGAGTGAGGAAGAGGAGAAAGAACATCTCTCACAACAATGATCGCTATATACTTAGGACCTTTTGGATAACCTATACAGGAAACATAGGTATTGTAGCAAACTAGAAGAGTTGTGCTTATGTTCTGTGTATGTTTTTGAGTGTGAAAGGAGGTTCTGTGCCCACAGAATTGTTTTGGAGAGTTTGTGCCAGCAAGTGTATGACAAGGGCATCGGCCATACAGGCGCCCATGTTAATGCTTTTTTCTGAGCACAGCATGTAAGGGACAATAAACATGAAGCTGGAACTTTATCTCTGTTGAATAATTAAACAAGGCCTGTGTTCAAATTAAAACAGGCCTTATCTGTTGCTTGGGTAAATCTGTATAAATATGCTGCAGTATTCTGAAAATCTGACCTTCCGGGGTGAGCTAACCACACTATGCAAGTGCAATGTTCTTCAGGCTAGAAAATCTTGTTTTTGGAAGGCTTCACGCTGTATAAACAAAAAGATACTCAAGGCACCATTTTGGTTCCTCAGATTGCTCAACCGACTGAGTTCTTGTTGGCATAAAATGGAACTTAATGGTTCCATTTTGTTCTGCTTGTTAGGTTGTAAACGATAGTTTCAGTTAGTTTCAAGAAATAGTGGCATCTTCATTCTTATTCCTTCACCATGACTTGAGGGATGCAAGTGCCTGCTCACCTAATATGTATCATGGGCATGTAACATGTACAATCATATTCATGTATCTTAGATCTTTGAATGAAAATGTCTGATAAATGAATAAATGTAACACTGTAACATAACGTGTTGAAAATCAAAGATTTGCATTTGCAATTCAGTTTCATAAATGTTCATTTTAAACAGGGGAGGAAGTTTTGAGTTTTGAAACTTAGAGTATGTTTACCTAGTACATAATACTTGATCATTAAAGATCAAGGAAATATGATTCCTAATTCAATTGCTAATGCACTTTAAGTAACGGCACAACAATTATGTTGTGCCAATATGCTTTGCTTAAAAGTTTCTATAAAATGTTACACAGATTGCTTCACAGAAACTTCAAAGATCTCAATCTCTCCCTCTCACATTAACGTTTCTCAGACACAAAACAGGTTGAGTATTCAATCTGTGCCGTTTTAGCCTTTCCTGTGTGGTTCCTTTTCTTATACAGTTAACTTCCTGGAGACTTGGGTATTATGTAAGCTTATGAAAGAAGAAACATTGCCAACTTCTCATTGTTCACCTCACGTCATGAAAAGATTGTTTTTCATTTCTTGAAAAAGATGAAACAGCATAGGAGTATCATGTGTTTGTGCACATTTAGGCTTGGAAATTGTAGTCATAGCCATGAAACAGAAAACTCTTCGTTTTCCAGAATATAGAATTCTCATGAGAAGATGGATTAATAACTCGAGCTGCTTTTGATCTTTAAAAAAACTGCAACAGCATATAAATAACCAGGAAGCAGACAGCATATTTACATCTGAAAACATAATAGGTGTATAATTATAAACTGATTTGGGCAAATATAAAACACATGGACATGGATGTGTTATGTGTAAATAAAAAGCTTGTTGCATTTCACAGTGGTGTAAAAGCATTTTAGTAATTACATCATCACATGACAATGTCCTATGTGCTGACATCAGTGTGGGACTTTCCAAGGCGACACAGAGAGGAGAGTGTTTTTCTTTGCTGACTGAATTTCAATTCAGTCGAGACATTCTTCGTTCTGTTACGGTGTTCTGTAAACTTAACACAAAATATTTTTACAGCGGAGTCTTATGAAAAAGCTTGTGACAAGTTTCATTTCACAAATGGTTTCACGTGATGTGCAAATTTCCCATCATCAAAAAAGAAGGGGGAAAAAAAGTGGACTTCTAGCGATTATTGCCACAATTTTCCCAGGCAGAAATCCAGTGTTAATAATTTAGAGTACATGTACACTCAGCTTTAGCATTGTCAAATATTAACTATTGTTGAATCGAAAGGTCAATACCCTTGGTATTTTATGGCTTAAACGAGGGCAAAAGACTGAATGGCTTGTTTTATGTGATGTTTGTGTTTTGTTGTTGTTTCCAAATGTCATGCCCTCATTTGAGTTTATCATTCCTAAAAATAGCTCGTGGATCAAAACCTGGCTGTACTTCCTGGTGTGTGGGAATCGAAATTAAAAGGAAAGTTCACCCAAAAATGCAAAATAAATAAAGTAAAATAAAATAAATCATTTATATGAGTCATTTATTCAACTTTATAGCATTACAGAATTACAAGTCTGAAAATTTCAGTCTGATTGTCACACAAATCTAATCTACCACATGATTTTAAAAGACATGGAATACAACTCCTGTGGTAGTATATGGTGCATTTGGTCATGTTTGGGCACCATTCAGAAATGCAAATCCTGCCTAACATCTCATTTTTTTTGTGGTCCACAGAAGCAAAAAGATCATACAGGTTTGAAATGGCATGTGGGTGAACTATCTCTTTAATCTTACCGTCAACATTGTGGGAAAACATGATCTTTTCCTGAAAGTTCTTGAGGTTGAAAAAGTAACCCAAGCTTTAAATGTTTGGCACACATCTTCAACCACCTGGCAGCTACTTCCTCTTCTAGAAGCTTTTCATCTAAAATCTGCACGTTCTTTCAATCAAACACACCTAGCATGACAAAAACAGTCATTACTCTCCATATAGGTTTCTTAACGTGACTAATTTGCATAATCTGAAAACAGCTCAATTTGGCAAGAAAATTAAGGAAGAAGGCATTTACAGCAATGATACGGTACAATAGAGAAAATAGGGTAAATTCTTGACCTCATTACAACTAGGAAGTGCCCATTGATGTCCAACTGTGAACTAGAACAGGTATTTATTTTATCTTTAACATCTCACAAACACTACTGCAGCAGAGTCTCTTACAGGTTTGTAAAGCTTCAGTCATGCGAGTTATAAAGAATTGTTTTGAATGATCAGTTTACGAAAGCAAAAGATATCTAAATGTTTTGATATGTTTATGAATGTCTCACTAAAAATCATATGGTACTAGAAAAGGGTGTCTTCTAGTCATTGCATTTAGTGCATTCTAACTACTTCATTGGAGACATGGAAATGTGTCAATTATAGTAGCAAAGTCATATAGAAACTGAAAGCAAACCAGTGGAAAGAATCCAAACATTTTGAGACAAGGAACAAAAGATCTTCCTTTCATGCTGGCTGAGTTAGGAAATCTGGACGGGAAAAAACCTCACCATTACACAACAGTTGGAAAATTTGACCTAAATCCTGTGTCAGTGAAATAATGTGCTAAATGCCCTGGTTTAGGTTGGAATTCATTCAGAGTGAGCAGCATTATAGTACTAAAACTTAATTCAGTAACAAATGAGGCCGTACATACAAAGAAAACCTGTGTATGTAAAAGGTTTATTGCCTCGGCAGGTTTGAAGCACTTTACAGAATTCATTTAAAAGTAAATGAAATTTAGTACAGTAAAAAAAAAAAAAAAAACATATCCCATAGGGAGTGCCATATTATTTCTTCCACATAAATGAAATCAGCACAGGCTGAGTAAAACAACCCATTCAAGAGTAAATGTAAAGAAGCTTACATGACGTGTGCTTAGTAAATGATTGCTGTACACATATGAACAATAAAATAAACTGATTTGGAAAGCTTGTTTAGGATTGAGACCACCAATATGTCTCAAAGAGAGAGGAAAAGGCAAAATATAAACTGCACGTCCCCTACCTATTACATCTGTTCTTCAAAGAATGAATAAAGACAGTTCCTACAAGGAGAATCTTGTCAATTTACAAAACTGTAATGCCTCCTGAATGTATATTCACAGTGTATTTACAACTCAGTGGTAATTACGTAACAGTGTTACAACTGAAGACTGCACATTGATCTGTCTCGAAGCGAGACGGATCGGCACGTACTGCTGTGTAATGCTTATATATGCGAACGCACTGGTTTCAGGCTAAGGCCTCTTATTGTCCATTGTTGTTGTGAAGGACCTTGCATTACAACATACTGTAGAAGTTAGTCCATCAAACTGTCAAGCAATAGCACTTCACACAATCTGTAGCATAGGTTTCCCAGCTGGTAAATCAGTGTCCTATAGCAAAAAAGAAAAAGAATAAATCACAGTCAGGCTTTTTGGAAATGTTTCAGGTACTATGATTAAACATGTGTCAAACACAGGACCTTGAGCCCTAAAGCTGTGCTCTGAAAGTGTGTGACTGCAACTGGTGTAGGTTTACGTTTGCCATGAGCGCTATTCAAGGAATTGGGCCACTACAGGAAAAGGTTTTACTTTACAACTAAAAACAGTTTATTTAAATAGAAATAATAATATAAAAAATGTATATAAAGAGGTCATAAAATCGATTTCTTCAGTGCACCATGGCAAAACTCAAATGTCATTAAGGGTAATATTCTTGGAATTAAAAGAAGATAGACGGAGTGCAACGGACTGAAACAAAAATGCGTGTCAGGTGTCTTGAAGCACAAGTTAATCTGTTTGCAACTTAACATGACATCTCAAAAATGTGACACTTATGCCGTGAGATGCTGAATAAACAGTGAAAAGCAGAAAACATGATAAACATTAATTTAAAAAAAACACTTAGACTAGTGTATATTAGTGTTTGTCTAGTGTTTGTGAACTTTTTTTTTTTTTTGCTGTGATGTTTTTTGTCATTTAGTGAATAATAAAAAATTAAAAAAAAAACATTAAAATGTTTACCATGTTTCTCCGACGGTGTCGTTTGATCAGTAGGGTTAGAAGCAGGCTGACAGCCAGTATAAGCATTACTACCAAAATGGGAACACTAACAGAGACAACTGTGACAGGATTGACTTCGGTGTGTTTTTCATGGTCGCTCTCCATTTCAGACACTGTTAAAAGAGATTATGAGATAAGTTATAGGTTATGTTATAATGTTATGAGATATCATTGTCATCAATATCTTTACACTACCACAGCTTACAATCCCAATGTGTGATACATTAAAAAAATTAAAAAAAACACAGTGTTTATGGCAAAATCTCAGCATTTGAAACCCCAGCTCAGAGCCTACATCATTATTTATACTTTAACACAACACAAGTACAGTTTTTTGTTCTTTAGTCTCTGATACCATTCAATAGATGAGCTATTTTATCACTGGTTGCACCGCAGATGATGACAATGATGTTGATGATATTGTCGTAGGCTATTCTCTGGTGGCAAAAACTTTCGGTTCTGCTGCAGTGGCAACAAGTTCAACTTCCTTTGATTGTCATGAAAGTTCTGCTTTTTAGAAGCTTTTTCCAACCTGTGAGTCTCTTACACGTCATTATCTAACCAGTCCTAGTAGACTACAGCTAAGCAGACTTGCACTTGGAAAAGGGAAGCACACTGAATGTGTAAAACAGGAAGAGGCTTGCTGTTTCCTTTCAAGATATTAACTATTGATCTGCTTGGATAAATAAATTCATAATTAGAAAACTCACCTGTTAAATTAACTTCTATAGACTCCTTTGACCAGACGTTGTTATCAACACTGACTAGGGCATGACAGGTGTATAGTCCTGCATCTGTATTAGAGATGTTGCGGAGCAGCAGGGAACAGTTTCTCTTCTCCTTGTTTATGAAGAGTTGCGTCCTGTCCACGTAGGAATCATCTATGATGCTCTTGTCTTGTGGATGAACATTAACTACTCCGTCATCTTTCTGCCATACCAGCTCTTTAGGGTCATTAGAACAGTTAAATGATAAAAGTACATCCTTTCCAACATAGCCGGTCACATTATATTTCAACGTTTGTCCCACTGCAGAACCACCTACAAGAACAGTTAGAGACAGTAATTATCATGACAAAATACTCAAATTCATTTACAAACACTGGAAAGTTTACAAACGTTCTAAGACGTTTTTTATTAAAAAAAAAATTACAAACTTTTTTAATGTAAATAACATGTATAACAGAATGTGACCAATAAAAAGTATATATTGTTAATGAATAAAGTTATTTATAGGTCCTGAAGTATTCAAAAAGACTCACTCATGATGAGCAGAAGTGTAAGCATTGCCAAGGTCTTCATGTTTGTCCTGGAGGAGAGAGAAGCAGGTTTTAAAGTATGCTGGAAATTCCCACGTTCTCAAACAAACCAATAGGCTACAAACTAGGCTAAAGGTGCGTGTGAGTAATACATAAATACAAACATCTGCGCTTTGTCCTGTTAAGACACACAATATCATTCGTTAAAAGAAGAAAACGATATCCAAGCCTAGCAGCTCAATGCATCGATGAAATTTATTAGAAGACAGCCTATTTCCCCCCGGTCACATGATTTAAAAAAAAGAGCCAAATAGAGACCCCCCCCCCCCCCAAAGATTTAGTCATCGATCATGACTATGAAATGTCCTGTAGCCTAGCCTATTAGATTGAAAACAAGAGCTCCGCGAAACAAAACGGAATCTCTAACAAGTAAACTGCAGATGGCTAAAAACTTATTAAACTGAAAGCATGAGATTATTCAAAATACAGTGATACATCAATATCAACAAACAATGGATTAAAATTTGTTCGGTAAAGAAATATGATAAAAACTAAAAGCACAATATCCTGCTGACCTTTTAAATTCCGCTGCAGAGGAAGCACGCGTATCAGATCGCTTGAGGAAAGTGAAGTGAAATGAATGAGTAACTCGTGAAGTTTGTGTCGTTGTGACGCGCCTAAATCATCCCACTCACTCACAGCAAAACCTACCGGGTGTGACTGAGTGCGCGGTTTTATAGGTAGGCTAGTTGTCAGTTACCTGAACGTGACACTTTATGGGTTTGTGATTGCACCTGGCACTACACACGACTCGTCTAACTTGTTTACTGTTTTGAACAGCGATACTGGGAGAAAAAAATCCTGACTGAACGAGATGAGCAGCACAATGTGCCATACTATGCATTATTGTGGTTCTTCCATTAGATGTCGCTACAGTTTCATTTCTAGGCCGTTTTACTTTCACTATTGTGTGACGCTGTTATTGTCAAGCAAATAAGACTTTATTGATCTCGTTGTCACTATATGAAGTAGCCTACGTTAACAGAAAGGTATTCCCTTCACTGACACTGGCTCCTTTGTAAGTACACCAATGTTGAATGTTTATTTCACTCTTTGTTTAGATGATTTTCTTTTTAATAAGTTATCATTTATATTTTTATGATGGTATTACATAGCTTAAGATTGAACTATAGAATTAAATCAAATTAAATTATAGAAAAGCCATTTGAAAATAGCAAAAAGGAATAATTCTAATAGGTTTCCAAGTGTATTTTAATGTGATTTTCTTATAACAAAAAAAAACAGTTAATAAAAAGCTGATTAAAACAACCCCCTGAGATTTTTTGAGCAGAACTATTTGATTAATTGAGCAGAACTATGTTGTATGTGTATATGAAAAGTTACGTTTGATTTAGACATTTTATGCAACATAAAAGCTAAATGTATCAATTTATTTGACTGAACATATGTGGAGACTGTGGACCCCCTGGTCCACTTCTGGAAAAAGTGTTCTGGGGACCCCCAAGCTGTCAGACACAGTTTGAACAGTGGGAACATAAGTAGCCACTTGGAAGAAAAGAGCAATGTCATGACTATCTGTCAGCTATCAACAATGTACACTGCCACACATAACAGTTTAAAATGTGTGATATATATATAAAAATAAATAATAAACACAGGCAACCTTTTAAGATCTAGAGAATTCTCTAATTCAAATTCAGATGGCTTAGTCAATTGATTAATTTAGTTCATTTATTTGATAGATAATTAAATTCTAATTTAGACAACTCACCTGTTAGATTAACTTCTGACAACCACCTTGACCAGACTTTGTTATCACTGACTAGGGCATGGCAGGTGTACAGCCATGCATCTGCTGTAGAGATGTTGAGGAGCAGCAGGGAAGAGTTTCTCTTCTCCTTGTTTAGGAAGAGTTGCGTCCTGTCCACGTAGGAATCATCTATGATGCTCTTGTCTTGTGGATTAACATTCACTACTCTCTCACCTTTCTGCCATATCAGTTTAGAGTCATTAGAACAAGAGCAAGGCAAAGTACATTCTTTCCAATGAATCCAGTCTTCATTTACGCCACTGCAGAACCATTTACAACTGTACAATAAGCAAAAGTTACAGAAATATATAAAACAATAGGCCTATTCATCATAGCAAACTATGAAAAATTCATCTTTAGCATATCAGAGATTTTTGTATAGATTTTTTACAAAAGTTTTATTCAAACAAAATATAACAAAGACAACCCGAGTAAACACAGTTTTATATTTTATCTTTCAATTTAAATTAAATGTACATATGTATAAAACGACTATTATTGTAAAATAATGTTCTTAATTTATTTCTAATCTGTAGCGCTTCATTTATAGTTTGCTATGCAGTTATTTGACACTGTGGTCCATAAACATTCAGTAAAGACTCACTCATCATCGGCAGAAGCATCAGTAATGCCAGGGTCATCATTTACAGACAGGCAGACGTATCTAGAGACAGGCAGCAGCTAGTGAGGCTGGGAAAATTCTCCAGCACCCGTACGATCAGCACTGGAGCTCCTCAAGGCTGTGTTCTCTCCCCACTGCTCTTCTCCCTGTACACCAACGACTGCACATCTAAAGACCCCTCTGTCAAGCTCCTGAAGTTTGCAGACGACACCACACTTATCGGCCTCATTCAGGACGGTGACGAGTCTGCTTACAGACAGGAGGTTAAGGAGCTGGCTGTCTGGTGCAGTCTTAACAACCTGGAGCTCAACATGCTCAAAACAGTGGAGATGACCATGGACTTCAGGAGAAACCCCCCTGGCTCTCCCCCACTCATCATCATGAACAGCACTGTAACGACAGTGGAGTCATTCAGGTTCCTGGGCACCACCATCTCCCAGGACCTGAAGTGCGGCACTCACATAGACTCCATTGTTAATAAGGCCCAGCAGAGGTTGTACTTCCTTCGCCAGCTGACAGTAAATATGCAATAGAGCTCTGAGCAATAAACGACGCTACAGAGCTCTGAGCACCAGAACGGCCAGGCACAGGAACAGTTTCTTCCCTCAGGCAATCCATCTCATGAACACTTGACAATAATTGTGGAACACACACTATTTATGCACTTATACACTTGTCAAGTCAAGTCACTATTATTTGCATAGCGCTTTTAACAATGCAAATTGTGTCAAAGCAGCTTTACATCAGCTTGATATAAAGCTGGGTGGCTTTATATCAGCTTTACAGTATTTAGACGGGGAAATAGTGTGTCGAAATAGAGTCATTCTCCTCTGGCCAGACAAAATCAGCAGTTTAAATCTAGGCTGCAGCAGAGTCAGATTGTCCAAAGGACTCATCTGCTTCCTGTGGTCTTGTCCTGATGGCCAACTAGGAGACAGGGTCTTCATTGGGGATCAGTCTCTGGGGCTCATCTAGTTGTCCTGGTCCCCACTGACGTTCAGGGCTGTAGAGGTCATCTCTAGGTGCGGATCCACCATCTGATCTGGATACGGACTGGATCCGGGTGGCTGCAGTGACCATCTGATCTGGATACAGTCTGGATTTGGGTGGCTACGGTGACCTCAGAATAAGAAAGAAAGACTAATATTAGCGTAGATGCCATTCTTCTAATGATGTAACAAGTACATTGGGTGTTTTGGGAAGTGTTCCGGTTGACCTAATTAGTGCAGCCTAACAATCCTTTAACGGATTTGAGTTATAGAAATGCAATAGTGTATTTTGTGTAAGCCAGGTTAAAGAGATGGGTCTTTAATCTAGATTTAAATTGACAGAGTGTGTCTGCTTCCCAAACAGTGTTAGGTAGATTGTTCCAGAGTTTGGGCACTAAATAGGAAAACAATCTCCCGCCCGCAGTTGATTTTGATATTCTAGGTATTATCAAATGGCCAGAGTTTTGAGATCACAGTGGACGTGAAGGACTATAGTGTGATACTGAGGTGCCAAACCATTCAGGGCCTTTAGGTAATTAGCAAGATCTTAAAATGTATACGATGTTTAATAGGGAGCCAGTGCAGTGTTGACAGAACCTAATGTGGCCATACTTTCTGGTTCTATTAAGAACTCTAGCTGCTGCATTTTGAACCAGCTGGAGTTTGTTTATTAAACACGCAGAGCAACCACCCAATAAAGCATTACAATAATCTAGCCTCGAGGTCATGAACGCATGAATTAATGTTTCTGCATTTGACATTGAGAGCATAGGTCGTAATTTAGATATATTTTTAAGATGGAAAAATGCAGTTTTACAAATGCTAGAAACATGTTTTTCGAAGGAAAGATTGCTATCAAAAAGTACGCCTAGGTTCCTAACTGATGACGAAGAATTTACAGAGCAGCCATCAAGTATTAGACAGTGATCTAGGTTATTACATGCAAAAAATTTTTGGTCCAGTAATTAACACCTCTGTTTTTTCAGAATTTAGTAGTAATAAATTGCTAGACATCCAGTTTTTGATATCAACTATACATTCCGTTAGTTTTGCAAATTGGTATGTTTCATCGGGTCGCGAAGAAATATAGAGCTGAGTATCATCAGCATAACAGTGAAAGCTAACACCATGTTTCCTAATGATATCTCCCAAGGGTAACATGTAAAGCGTGAAAAGTAAGGGGCCTAGTACTGAGCCTTGAGGTACTCCATACTGCACTTGTGATCGGTACCTCAAATTGATGGCGGTCAGATAAGTACGATTTGAACCATGCCAGTGCACTTCCTCTAATGCCAACATAATTTTCTAGTCTATTTAAAAGAATGTTGTGGTCGATAGTGTCAAACGCGGCGCTAAGATCCAGTAGCACTAATAGAGAGATACAACCACGATCAGATGATAAAAGCAGGTCGTTTGTAACTCTAATGAGAGCAGTCTCAGTACTATGATATGGTCTAAAACCTGACTGGAAATCCTCACATATATCATTTTTCTCTAAGAAGGAACATAGTTGTGATGATACTACCTTTTCTAATATCTTTGACAGAAAAGGGAGATTCGAGATCGGTCTGTAATTAATTAATTCTTTGGGGTCAAGTTGTGGTTTTTTAATGAGAGGCTTAATAACAGCCAGTTTGAAGGTTTTTGGGACATATCCTAATGACAATGATGAGTTAATAATATTCAGAAGAGGATCTATTACTTCTGGAAGGATCTCTTTTAGGAGCTTAGATGGAACAGGGTCTAACAGACAGGTTGTTACTTTAGACGATTTAACAAGTTTATACAATTCTTCATTTCCAATAGAACAGAATGAGTGGAATTGTTCCTCAGGGGATCTATAGTGCAATATCTGATGCGATACTGTGGCTGACAGCTGCATGGTTACAATTTGATCTCTAATAGTTTCGATCTTGGAAGTAAAGCAGTTCATAAAGTCATTTACTTATTTATCTAACACACATACTTAGTCTACATTTCAAATTGCATATAATATACCTGTACATACAACTGTCTATTGTTATATACCTGTAGTTCTTTTTCGCTGCATTTTTTTCCCTAGTCCTTTTATCTGTAATTGAAATAAGAGTTTTGACCCTGTTGTCACAGCCACAAGACCCCACTTTGGAAGCCTGAAATGGCTCCGTCTTTACCTAGATATATGGGGCAAAGATAGGGCAGAAATTTTTGCCCTGCAAATACTTTTAATATAATTAGATTGAGAAACGTTAATTGTGTTTTAATAACAACTTGTACCATTTCTTGTACCAACGTGTGTACCATTTCCTATTGTTTCAATAATTCATACATGTATCCAATTTCTTCCCTTATGAAAAAGTGTAGTAAAAGTGTGGTAACCATGTTTTTTGCCATCAGAGGAAATTCGCCAGCTGCGGAAGTTCAACCTGCCACAGGAGCTGCTTAAACAGTTCTACTCCGCCATCATTGAATCCATCCTCTGCACTTCTATAACTGTCTGGTTCAGCTTAGCTACCAAATCTGACCTCAGAAGACTACAGAGGGTAGTCCGGACTGCTGAGCGAATCATTGGTACAACCCTCCCTACTCTCCAAGAACTGTACTCATCCAGAGTGAGCAAAAGGGCTGGCAAAATCACTCTGGACCCCTCACATCCAGCACACTCCCTCTTTGAACTGTTGCCGTCTGGTCGACTCTACAGAGCTCTGAGCACCAGAACAGCCAGGCACAGGAACAGTTTCTTCCCTCAGGCAATCCATCTCATGAACACTTGACAATAATTGTGGAACACACACTATTTATACACTTATACACTTATTTATCTAACACACATACTTAGTCTACATTTCAAATTGCACATAATATACCGGTACATACAACAGTCTATTGTTATATACCTGTACATGCAATTGTCAATTTGTATATTGTTATTCCTTATTTACTTGTTCTATTTTTTAATTCTTCTTTTTATTATCTGTGTTTTTTGTTCTGTCACTGTCTTTCTGTTGCACTGTGGAAGCTCTGTCACGAAAACAAATCCTCGTATGTGTAAACATACCTGGCAATAAAGCTCATTCTGATTCTGATTTTGATTTCAGTCCAAGAGGATAGAAATTTTGAAATAGCTATTATAGCATTTACCTAACGACCTGTAGGCTATATTTCCGTTTGTTTAATGGAACACAACTTTGTTTCCGTTTTTAACCACAGTTTGAGGCACTTGTAGCATTCCGCGCACTTTCACCGGATGTAACGGAGAAGTTTATGGTTTTATCACTTTCAGTTACCTGAAAGAGACCTAGAACTTTATAAAGAACCTAGAACTTTTACATAAAATGCATGGATTTGCACCTGACTAGCCTGACGCGTTTAGCTACTGCTTTTAAGCAACGTTTGTGAAAACAAAATCTCCAGAGTGGACAAATAAATCTAAAATGTTCAGTGAACTGTTGCGTTAATTCCATAAGATGGCGCTGGAGGACTTTTAGTTCCCTTTCCATGCCATTTTTTTCTAGTCCTTTTCTCTGTAATTGAAATAAGAGTTTTGACCCTGTTGTCACAGCCATAAGACCACACTTTGGAAGCCTGAAATGGCTCCGTCTTTACTTAGATATGGGGCAAAGATAGGGCAGAAATTTTCGCCATGCAAATACTTTTAATATAATTAGATTGAGAAACGTTAATTGTGTATTAATAACAACTTGAGTGTGTACCATTTCCTATTGTTTCAATAATTCATGCATGTATCCAGTTTCTTCCCTTACGAAAATTAATCATGGTTTTATTGTAGTAAAAGTGTGGTAACCATGGTTTTTGGCGTATTGATTACCATTTGTATAACCACAGTTTTACTACAAATATCATGGTTAAACTATGGTTAGTGTACCAAAACCATGGTTAATTTGTGGTTATCATGGTTTCACTATAGTAACCATGTTATTATTTTTATCATTATTTGTAGTAAAACCATAGTTAATTTTCGTAAGGGTTGGATCTTGAGTTTTAGCTATACATGTATTGCATATGAATTTCTATAGCATTTGGAGAAATGTGGCCCCTGCTCCTGCTGCCCACTTATAGACATCTTTGACCTAATTGGAGAGAGTTTATGAAGCAACAAAAACGTAATAAACTCACCCAATGGTCATAAGGCTTTGGTTATTTCTGTGTAATTATTATTTATATAGCTATAAAAAGGTGTTACACTGAAATAATGCTATAGTTTAAATCGAACAGAGATTCAAAACTTTGCGATTGTCCCCTGCTTGCTTGCTTCTCATTCATTCCAGTGTTTTGATGTATCGGTTAAATTCTGCGGTTTCCTCACTGACCACCTTCGATCTACAACTCCACTCTCTTGCACACTCTCCAGACGTGTGGTCAGCTGACTTTCACTGGAGCGAGCAGCTGTGTGCAGTCGCGCATTCTCACAAAGCACAACCAGCACAGACAATAGGGGAACACGGAGCTGAAAATCGCCACAGAAAAACCCTGATCCGCTCAGGACGTTTATCCATCAGGACGTGCTACATTTGGGAACACGGCCATGGGTATGGACCGTACGGTATTCCTGCTGTTAATGCTGACGACTCTGTCTCTCGCCATCGAGGTAAGAATAGTGATTGTGTAATGGAGAAGGAGCTTGATTCTCCTCCATACTTTAAAGGACGGCCTGGGAGCGAAGGGGGAAAAACGCAAAGCGAGAGCATGACACGGATGCAGACAGACATTTTGAGCGCTGCGGGATTGTCAGTGGCGTATTCCAGCAGGATCATGGTTCTTTCAAATGCAATGGGTTTTCTTTGCCATCATTGTTTTAAATCAGTTAAAAAGTGTAGGGTGGAGGCTACTGGTGCAGCTGGATCGCTCGGTTTAACGTACACAAACATTACGCATAACGGGCGAACTGTAGCCTGAGAAAGTGATACACATCATTGAGAAAAGACGTGCATCATTCTTACATCTTTATAGGAAAGCATTAACTTGTTTTTATAATTGCGAGTCATCTGCTCACCTTCATAAGAATACATCAGATTCACATTCGAAGGACGTGCTGATAAAGAATTGCACGGTGGAAAATGCTGATATGGCGGTTTTATCTTGCTGTACCCATGATGTTTTTATGTTTGAGCAAATAAATATGGATCAGAGGAACATGAACTCGTGCCATGCAGATGCGGCTGGTGAAATCATGTAAACACAGTGACTGACAGCTCTTTGTCAAGGAGGCATGTATAAAAGAACGGAGTCCCTCATCACTTGCAATATATACACAAAATAAAGAAACATAAACCATACGGCTGGTTTGCAAGATTGCAGTGCTCCATTTTGGGAGAAGAAATGCTGTGGCAGCAATCCGGCGGCCCTCCTTAACCATTCGCGCATCAGAGGAAAATCATTCCTCTGCTGCGCCTTTGCGCATCTAATATTCACACGAGTGTTTTATGAAGGGATTTGTTTTGCTATGTGGGGATGATTGTTAAAATGCGCAAATGCTGTGGGACTGGTTCATGGTGGAGAGATCTTTTAAGGAATATTACAAAAAGATGTTAGCTGACAGAAGCAAGATGGCGTCAGTGAACTGCGGCGTTTCATTTTTTTATCCAAACGGCGTAAAGGCAAAGATCCGCTCTGGACGGATTTATCCTGTTTCTCGCGCCCACAAACAGACGCGGTTGCATGCACAGATTATTTTTATATTGGTACTTGCATGTTAAATTTAAGTCTTTATTGACACCTGGTAGGTTTAAACACATAATAGAGAGATATTTAATTCTATGCTACATTTCCATATAGGCCTACACCTATGGTGTCAGTGTTCTCTTAATATATTGGCATAAGCCTATGTGATACCAATATCAGGGTGCAAATAAGAATCAGGGCGCTTAGGTGTGTCACCCCTCATTTTGAATCCCCTTTAGGAAAAATGTTTGTGTAGAGGAGGGAATATCTTAAAGTCTGTAAAATACAGGTCAATATTAGAAACATTTCGACATTATTGTTTCAGTTATCATGAAAGTTCCCAAGCCAATCTGTGTGTATTTTTTACATTGTATCAAACAGGCCCTCACAAAGAAAATGAGGTTACTATCATGTTTTATGAAGTTACCTGATCTTAGCATATGATTCCCCTCTGGTTATTTTGTGGGCAACCAATTTGTAACATTGTAGGAAGGTTCTTCTTAGGTTTCATTTTTAACAACCATAAACTAATGTTCCCAGAACATTCTTGGGACAATTTGGACACTGCTCAAGCTTTGTATGCTCAGATCGGTATTAGATAACGTATAATTAAAAATAGGTACTGTCATTGTTTTTCACATTATTATTAACATGTCAATAATATCACAACAACTGTATGAAATCATATACTGTATGTGGGTCTTAGTCAATCCATGTGGGTTAGCTTTGAGCTCATCTGCTACTTAACTCCTACACATTGACTAAATTCATGTCAATTATACTGAAGGGATCATCAAAAGTGAGTAAAAAGTGTGGCTTATTGTGGTAGGCAACATCTGAGTTTCCTAAAAAATTGACTCCTTGTAAGTCACTATAGAATTTTGCACACTGACTGCTGCAAGAAATAAGACCCTCAAGATTTTGCATTAAAGGTGTCACTTGTATTTAGTGTGCCAAAACAAGCTTTGAGAGTTTGTGTTGTCACCTCTCTACTGGTCACCATAACCATGAACAAGCTGTTTTGCCTGAAAGCTCCCTTGCGTAGTTTGCTTATAATTAGTAAATCTGTTTTCAGTCAGCCTCCATCTAAAAAAGGGCTTCCTTTGTTTGACTGGGAAATGTCAGTGGAACATGTAAACATGGTCGGTTTTAAATTATGTCTTTGAGTGCAAGTACAAAAACTAGCTCATTGATTTTGACAACCTTAAGGATGAAGCCAGAGCTGAATGGCTCTTGAAAGCTGCACATTTAATTTTGATAGATGCACTAATGTGGATCCTGAGCTGCTATGACAACCTGGCTGAGACACTATTTTGGGAGATTGATATTCACAGATGTTTAGCTTTCACGAATGGTTCAGCAGTTGTGACAATATTAAAGCATTTCATATATCACACATTGACAGCAAAATGGTAATAATCCCATCTAAACAGCACCGCTCATTGCAGAAGTTAAGACTATTTTGTGTCTAACACATGGTTTTCCTAAAAAGCTAACTACTGTACTGCGGCCAGCATAATTACAGTATTCTGTTTTAAACTGCCCTACAGCAGAGGGATGTTTTATTGCACTGTAACCACCAAGCATTTGTTAAAAAAAACATCCCTAGACAGAATCTATCTATCTATCTATCTATCTATCTATCTATCTATCAGTCTAATGGGACAGATGCATATTTTAGACAGCTGGCTGTAGCAGCACTTCCACTGTTTGTTATTCAGGACAAAAGGGGGAAAACACAACAGTCCCATAATTCCTCACGCTCAGTTGAACAGACTGGGTGGGTCTGGTTGTAAGGAACCTTTGTGACTCATTGGGTCGAGGCCAGGTCAAAGACATACAAAAGAGGACAGCCATTATTCTCCCTGTCTCTCTCTCACTCTCTCTCTCTTTCTCACTGACTTAGTTTATGAATTAAATGTCTTCTAAATGTGTTTTTCTTTAGTCTTAAACTAATTTTCAGGACCTCAAAAACTCTTTTACCCCCAAACTCGTATTTCTTTCTCATATATATATATATATATATATATATATATCTTTCTTTCTTATATTTAAATATCTTCCAGTCTACTTCAAGAGATTAGATTGTATTTAAGGCTTTTAATTCTGAAGTGAAGAGAGCTGTAGTGTTTTAAATTGTTCATTACGTAACTGGCATCGTGGCTCTAAAACAGATTAATATTTGTTTACAGCATTTGTCAGATATAGAGAGTTTTTTACCAGCTGAGTTGTTTCCCATTTTATATTGAGCTCTCAGCATGTAGTTTTATATTTTAGTCAGAAAGAATGAAATTAGTTTGATAATTTGCTTTTTAGTAAGACGCTCACACTTAACACATAAACTTCAGTGATCAAATTGTTGTGCAAGACCATAAATATAGTTCACATTGTGTGATACACTGGGGGCGTGGCTTAGTATGGAGGAAAACAAGCCCTCCTTAAGTTACCATAGTTATGTATTTCTGTGTGAGAAATGAAGAGAAATGGATAGCCTACCATTCAAAAGTTTGGGGTTAGTTTTTAAAGAAATTAATACTTTCATTCAGCAAAGATGCATTAAATTGATCAAAAGTGACAGTAAAAATGTTTACATTGTTACAGAAAATGCCTATTCCAAATAAATGCTATACTTTTGATCTTTCTAGTTGACAAAGAATCCAGCAAAATGTATCATGGTTTCCACAAAAGTATTATGGAGTACAACTGTTTTCAATATTAATTAAAAAAAAAAGTTTCTTGAGCACCAAATCAGCATATTAGAATGATTTCTGAAGGATCATGTGACACTGAAGACTGGAGTTAATGGCTGCTAAAAAATCAGCATAGCCATCACAGAAATTACATTTAAAAATATATTAAAATTGAAAACAGCTCTTTTAAATTGTAATAATTTTGCACAATATTATTGTTTTTAGTGTATTTTTGATCAAATAAATTTAGCCTTGTTTAGCATATAAGAGGATTCTTTCAAAAATCTTACAGACCCCAAACTTTTGAACTATAGTGTATTAACAGTATATACATATTTATGTAGTATTCAATATTTTATTTAATACCAGGAGATGGCTTCAAAGACTTACTTAACCCTATAACAGTACAATAATAATCCTGTAACAGCCACCACATAATGTATTCACGTCACATTGCATGCTAAGAACTCACTCATAAACCCAACATTGTTCAATATGTAAGTGTTTATCTAGTCGACTCTGTTTAGCTAGTTGGGACAACATTTGATGCTAAATTGAATCATATTTGTGTTCTTCCAAACACAGTTGCTCTTTTTCCTCTTTACATTGTCATCCTTTCTGTGTCTGTAAGTCAGATTGTAATTAGAACAGTCAATCAATAAAAAATGTGATCTGATTACTTCAGTGATCAGCTGATGAACTAATCAAGTTAATGACAGTTGATCGTATATATCAGTATTTGCTGAGAAAAGCTTCCCGCGTGAAGACAGCTAAAGATCATAGGCTTATGTGATAATGGTTCCTCATGTTACCGCTGATTGTGCTGTTGGCAGGTGCCATCGGATGACTCGGTGGGCTTGTTGGCGGAGCCCCAGGTGGCCATGTTCTGTGGGAAACTCAACATGTATATCAACATCCAGAGTGGCAAGTGGGAGCCAGATCCAACTGGCACCAAGAGCTGCATCGGCACCAAAGAGGGCATCCTTCAGTACTGCCAAGAGGTAATGAGAGAGAAAAGAGATAAAAAATGAGAATGAGTTCTGCTGCAGTGTCTGTGTTACTTGTCAATAGTTACACAGATTGTAAAACATTATTGTATCGTGACTACTATAGTAATTAAAGTCAATTATATAATGACAATCACAGTAATTAATAGCCAAGGGCCTTGTGAGTATTACATAAGCACGTCAAGTTCTATTAAGTGATTGACTCCTATGAGTTTTTCAATGGCTGATGATGTTATTGAGATAGCAGTGTGGATGATAGCCAATACAATGCCAATATACTCAGTATACTCAGGGTCAGTAAGAATTTTTTAAAGAAATGAATACTTCTACTCAGCTATGGTATGATCAAAAGTGACAATAAAGACATTTATAATGTTACAAAAGATTTCTATTTTTAAATAAATGCTGTTTTTTAAATGGAGAATCTTGAAAATATTTCAACAGCTTTCATAAAAAATATTAAGTAAGGAACAAAATTGTTCTCAACAATGATAATAATAAAGAGGAAATGTTTCTTGAGCACTAAATCAGCAAATTAGTATGATTTCTGACAGAAATGAATTACATTTAAAAATGTATTTAAATAAAATTAGAAAACGGTTCTGTAATAATATTTTAAAATATTACTATTTTACATTGAATTCAGTCAAATTACACAGTCGTCCTCTTTACACATTCCTTGTCTTTCTGTACAAAGAGAAATGTACTGCCACAAAGTCTGAGGTTTTGGTTGTGAGAGAAAACAGATTGAAAATGTTATTTTTAGGATTAATTGGAATTCATGGAATTTATAGGGACCAATTCTCACTATTAACTTATTCACTTGCCTATTATTAACATATTGGCTGTTTATTAGTACTTATAAAGCACATATTGTGCATGACCGTATTCTACATCCCTAATCCTACACAATTCTCAAACTTACTAACTATTAATAAGCAGCAAATTAGGAGTTTATTGAGGCAAAAGTCATAGTTAATGGTTTGTTAATGGGGAGAATTGGACCTTAAAATAAAGTGTGACCAAATTTATTAATGCTGACTGGTGATGGGGAAAAAAGTAGTTTAAAAATTAGTTTTCAGCCACAAATTTTCATTTCAGTACATCACTATTATTTATATTTTCCACATTCTGATATGTATTCTGACTTCCCAATGAATAAAAATAAAGGGATCTTTTTTCTCATCGTATAACCTGTTTTACTTGTAAATAGGTCAGATTATGAAAGTAAAATTGTTTGCCAATGGCTTTTCTGTTTTCTGTTCAACATCATCTGGAAATTTACACCGTCTTGACTACCACAGGTATACCCAGACCTCCAGATCACTAACGTAGTGGAGGCCAACCAGCCCGTCAGCATCCAGAACTGGTGCAAAATGGGTCGTCACCAGTGCCGCAGTCACACGCGCATTGTGGTCCCCTACCGCTGCCTGGGTACGTATGCGTGTTTACATAAAGACTATCCTTCAACGTGACGCTTACATCAGAGTACTCCGCCACTCCTAGGGTATTAACCTGGATTTGTGGGACATTAAACTAATGCTTTTAACGTGGCTCTTGTGTGATTTCCTATCGTCCTTCTGCATCAGATAAGATGAGATTCATCAAAACACAACCTTTGCTCAGGACAATTTACCCTCCGAGGTACATATCAGAAGAAATCTATCTGAGCACCTGGTGAGCAAATGTTTGCTTTTTTTTATTAGTTGGGGAGTTTGTCAGCGATGCCCTCCTCGTCCCAGATAAATGCAAGTTCCTGCACCAGGAGCGAATGGACATGTGCGAGAGTCACCTTCACTGGCACACAGTGGCCAAAGAGGTCAGAGGTCACACCACATGAGTTTTAAAGCCACACAGAGCTGTAATTTGTGCCAGAACAAGCCAGATCCAGCACCTATTTTAGTGGATACCCATTTTACACGCTTTTGATAAGACATTTATGTTAACCAGAAGCATCCAAATATATCAATCTTATTTGCATGTTAAATAATGGCGCTGGCAGATTATGATTGAATAGGATGTATAATTCATCTCTAGCCACAAGAGTGTTCTACTTATAGCTGTATGATGACTCAGCACCTTATATCTCTCTCGCTTTCGTTCTCGCTCGCTCGTTCCCTGTGGCTGGCCCTCTGCAGTCCTGTGGTGATCGTTCCATGAATCTCCATGACTACGGCATGCTGCTGCCATGCGGCATCGACCGTTTCCGTGGGGTAGAGTTTGTGTGCTGCCCTGTGGAGGAGCAGAAGGAGTTAGACAGCGAGGAGCAGGAGGAGGCTAACTCAGATGTGTGGTGGGGCGGCGCAGAGGCCGAGTATACTGACGGCAGGTACACAAACACAAGCAGTTCTTCAAAACTCTCTTACTGACACTGTCTTTCTCTGACATTTTGTTACAAATGATATTATCAAGAGATATATAAATTATAAAAATAAATAAAACATTTACAACAACAGATTTTTTTGCAGTTTACTGTGTCCCCCCTTTGCTTTAATAACCGCAGCATTTACACAAGTTTGTGTAAAATCTGATGATTATGTTCTCTAGCCTGATTTGAGAAAGATGAAAGGCATCCTCTACAGCAAAAATATATATTTTGAGGGTCTGAATTTATGCTAAATATAAGATGGAAACAGTGCTAAATATTTAATTGAAAATAAATTCAGTTCAGTTAACTTAACTGAAAATAAATTCAGTTTCAACTTTCAAATAACAATGACAATATTTTGCCAAATGCACTTTGAAGAGGCAAGAGAATACATTTCTAGCAATGCATTATGAGTAAATGCAAACTATTTTTTCAGGAAATGTTTTGGACAGTATATTGAAATTGAAAATATATGAAAATGGCCAAAAATGTGTGAGGAAATACAAGTAACTTATTGTAAATATATTTTAAAATCTATATTAGCAATATATTTTTGCCTATTTATGTATAAAATAATATAAGATAATAAATAATACAAATATATCTAATGAAGTGAAATTGAAATAATATATCTAATTATTTTTGCCATATGTGATATTTGTGCTTTAACTGAAGAATATTTAACCAAAATAATAATATAAATTGAAATATTATAAAGATATTAGTTATTTTTGCCATATGTGATATTTGTGAAGTTCACATGATCAGTGTCACCAATTTGTTTGATTAGTGCCTAAGAAAAAAATATTTTCTTAAATATTTCACACTCCTATGAATCTATTCATTTTCTGGTTTAAATTATATTGTGAATCTTCAGTGTGTAGTTTTAGAATGTATTTGTCATCATCTTCATACATTTTTGCATCACAGCATACTGAGAGAACAGGCCCCAACCAAACCTGAGCCTGCTGTGACTGAGGATGATGAGGATATCAACAATGAGGAAGAGGAAGTCTGGGATAACGATGAAGATGGTGACGGTGAAGATGATGACGACGAGGAAGATGACGATGAAGACACAACTGATGAACAAGACACCAGTGAGCAGACCTCCAATGTTGCCATGACAACCACCACCACTACCACAACAGAGTCTATAGAGGAGGTTGTGCGAGGTGAGATTTCTGTATGCATATATGTCCATATGTTGACATTATACATTTCAGTGGTACATTTCCAAACATTATAACTATGACTAATGAGCTCATATGGCATTTCAGGACATAAAATTTGAATCATTATTGTGTAGTTCCTTAAATGGGCAAAACCTGAGCAAAACCTTACATATGAACACTTAAACAAATCCACTGAGTGTCTCTTCCTCATCAGCGGTATGCTGGGCCCCTCCTCGGTCGGGGCCGTGCCATGCCAAGCTATCCCGCTGGTATTTTGTGGTGCAGACGGGCCGATGCGCCCCCTTCATGTTTGGGGGCTGCGGGGGTAACCGCAATAACTTTGAATCTGAGGAGTACTGCATGGCTGTCTGCAGCATCAGCGTGTGTAAGTCCAGACGTCTCCTGAGAGGAAGTTCATCTCTCCGCTAACCAGCACATTGTCTCTTTCTCACTTTCTTCGCTTCATTCGTACCAAACTCACAAGCTCAGCAGATGGCTGGATGCTTTAGCTCGCATGGATTACAGGTCTCTGTAGGACTGACTGTATAGGCAGAGCGTCTTGTTCTTTCAGTTTAACCTCCTGTTGACTTTTCTGAGCTCACTGAGCACTCAAACTTTTCTTTAACTCTCCATCTGTGTCTCCTGAATCTACAGAACCATGGTAAAAGAAAAATAATATTTTCATTTTAAATGTAAAAGATATATATATATATATATATATTATAAATAATAAATAATAATAAAATAATAAATAAATGTTCAAATGAGACTGAATTATAAAAAAACAGGCAAAAGAGCACAGTTATAATAATATGTAAATACACTGTGAAGCAAATTTTTATAAAAGGTGTTTCACTTTTATTTTTAATGTTTCTTTATAAAGTTTGTTAAGAGTGCTCAAAACTAAAAAATATGTTGACAGCTTATACAAGCTAATCTGATATTACTCATGCATGAAAATTACATGGTACATAATACTGTATAATACTGAGCTAAGAACAGTTTAACATGAACAATTACCAAAAGTGAGTCATCCAAAACTTCAGAAGTGTACAATGGATGATTATTGTCTTTTATTAATAGTCCCACAATGTTCTGGATGCTCCAGAAAGGACAAGAATATTACAGAATGTTACAGAAACTTCTAGAATGATCCTGTCCTTGCAAAAGCAGAATATCTATCTATAGATAGATAGATACACAGATAGATAGATTCAAAAGTCTTTAACTACTAGTATTTTTTATTTAGATTTTTTTATCTAGATGAAAGTGCTCTCAATACTGTAGTTTAGAGTGTTTTTTTTTTTGTGTCAGCCTCCAGAGGTTTCGAGTAGATGCTTATAAATTTGATAGCGTGAATGTTTGTTTGTGCTTTTGTCTGTTTTGAGAACACCTGCATCTCAGTGAGTGTATTTCTTAACCTGCTGAACCTGCATTTCTGTACGTCCCTCCCCCATTCTCTCTCTCCGTTTGCGTTTATCTCTATGTGTGGGCCAGTGATGGTGCTGTAGTCGGCCTCTGGTCAGACCAGTCTGTGGCAGCGGTTCAGTGGGCGGTTTCCGCTCAGTTAGGCACAATGCTGGACTCTGTGGGAAAGTGACAGCGGAGCAGCCCTCATCCTGACAGGGCATATTCCTCGCAGCCGGTCTGGCTGTTCCCGCATGCTCGCTGTCAGAAAGTGTCACAGCAGCTTCACAGGAGCTGCTACAGAACACGCACATGAAATGCAGCTCTCACATGCTCCACACACACACACAGCGGCACAAAAAAAGTATTTGGACACTTATGCAACACTTAAAATTGTCACTGCATTATAAAATATCACCTTGCATTTATTTTGTCATTTTGTCAGGTTTAAAATAGTAAAACAGTAAATATACTGTTTAAAATTAAGACATTTTACTTTTACTGCAACATATCTGCATGTCTTTTTAAAATTAAAACTGAAAACTCCTTACTTTTTGAATACTTTTAAATTATTGATGCACATTGTTATAAATTAGGTTCCGCATATTTATATACTAAATGCAGTCATATTCATATATTATTTAGTGTCTTAAGTGTCAAAACACTTTTTGTGGTCACTGTATATACACAGATGTACCATACTGGATGATTTTCCAGCATGACAGCTCTTTTAACTCTCTGAGCGCACCTAAAATATGCAATATAGCAACCTTTGGCAAAAGCAATCTCACATAAATGTTTCTGTCTCTGCTAACCAATTTTAACCTGCACTTGAACTAGCTGTTCTTTCCCAGGAGTCTTTGCTCTCTTTGCTGTAAGGAAGATTCTCTGGCTCATATATATCTGGGGGTGGTTTTTGGCTTTCACTGAACAAGACTTCTCACTTTCTCTAGTGCCAACCATGGCCCCGAGCCCTGCTGATGCTGTGGATCGTTACCTGGAAGCTCCAGGAGATGTGAATGAGCACACCCGCTTCCAGAAGGCAAAGGAGAGCCTGGAGGCCAAACACAGAGAGAAAATGTCAGAGGTGGGAACCTGAGTAGAGTGAAACATTTGCAGTGGGGCAAAGTTCTTTTACAAAAACAGGGTGGTGGTAGTAGGGCTGGACAATAGCGCTAACAACATATTTCGATATATAGCATTCAATATGTATGTTTATATATATGAGTGTGTTTCAATGGTGATTTGTTTTCAATCACAGGAACCATCATTTCACTCCAAAGTTGTAGATTTAAAAAGGTTATTGCAGGAAATAACAAAGTTCAGTTAAAATAATCAATGCTAGTTTTCCACACCATTTTTCACTAAATTAACAAGAGAAAGGAATCTATTTAATCATTTTCATTAATATGCACAACAGCTTTTAGTAATAGATAGCTATCTTTATCTACATATGTATTTTAGTAAAATATTGAAAGCATAAAAATAAAACATGGATTCCCGTGAACAGTTTTAGTATTGTTGTTGTCTAAATAAAAAGCTAAATCAGAGTTTGAGTAGCAGTAGTAAATTTTATGTTTTAGAGAATTAGAATTAGAAATTAATTTTAATAAATATCTATATATTAATCTCTCTATATTAAAATCTGCATTTAACTACTACTAGTTTCAGTCAAATAAATAAATAAACATATTTTGTAATAAAAAGCAACATTTACCTATTTACTACATATATGTTTTACTAAAACATTAAAACATAATACAAACAACAAATAAATTGCTAAATCAGAATTTTGAATCAGTTCAGTGAAACTGACAGGTTGAAGCAATTCATTAAAATGTATCAACCATTTATGCATTTTTGTAATCTTATTTTGTTTAAAAAAATGTTAAAATACTGTATTTTAAAATATAGTTTTAAAGTAGCATTATCAATAAATTAATATGTAGTTAGGAGCAATTATTTATTAATACATTAGTTTTTTTATGATTATATTATATTATATTATGTATTACCATTGTACATGTCCAAAAAGTACCATGGTAGGTACTTTTTGGGGGCAGTCGTGGCCTAATGGATAGATAGTCAGACTTGTAACCCAAAGGTCATGGGTTTGAGTCTCAGGTCTGGCAGGGATTGTCGGTGGGGTGAGTGAATGTCCAGCGCTCTCTCCACCCTCAATACCACGACTGAGGTGAGACACTTGAGCAAGACATCGAACCCCCAACTGCTCCCCGGGCGCCGCAGCATTGGCTGCCCACTGCTCCAGGTGTGTGTGTGTGTTCACTGCTGTGTGTGTGCACTTGGATGGGTTGAATGCAGAGCACAAATTCTGAATATGGGTCACCATACTTGGCCACGTCACTTCACTTTCACTTTCACTTGGTAGTACCGTGGTTTTTGTTAATAAGTGTTCAGAATTCATTTGATGACTCTGTCCTTCGTTTTCTCTTATCTCTGTTCAGGTGATGAGAGAATGGGAGGAGGCAGAGAGACAGGCGAAGAATCTTCCTCGTGCTGATAAGAAGACCATAATTCAGGTAGCCTCTCAGCTCTTAATAATTGTGAATGGGATATGTTGGCTGATGATTCAGAAACAGTGAATGGTGGAGAGTAAACAACATTTATTGTTCATATAATATAGCGATTTGTGAATCTGTTATATAAAGCACTTAGCGGGGTTGCGGTTCAAGTGCATTCAGATTTAGCAGTACAGCATACATTAAAGTGGAGGGTGGATTTTCAAGGGGATTGAAAGGCTTGCGGTTTTTTATACTTCAGAATTAAATGGCTGCTGGCTTTGTGTTCATTCGTGTTTCTATAGCGCTTCCAGGAGAAGGTGGAGGCGTTGGAGAAGGAAGCGGCTGGGGAGAGACAGCAGCTGGTAGAAACCCACATGGCACGAGTGGAAGCTCTGCTGAACGACCGTCGCCGTCAGGCTCTGGAAAGCTACCTTAGCGCCCTGCAATCTGACCAGCCTCGGGTATTCACACACAACCATAGTGCTGAACTACAAACAAAATGCCATATGTTGCACAAATGTGTTTACAGTAGTAATTCGTTTCATTTGTTTGCCACAATGTCTCTCATCTGCTAATCTAATTTCTGTGTCATGGATAAATGGCAACCGCTAACCAAGAAAAACCTGTTTTGTCTTGTGTCCCGTGTCATACAGCCTCGACAGGTCCTCAATCTGTTGAAGAAGTACATACGAGCAGAGCAGAAGGACAGGCAGCACACTCTCAAACACTTTGAGCATGTGCGAGAGGTGGATCCCAAGAAGGCATCTCAGATTCGGCCCTTTGTAAGGATGTCAAGCTGTTCTTTCCTACTTCATAAAATGTGTTGACACTTCAAACTTCATTTTGACCACTTGTGCCCATAGGTGATGACCCACCTGCGTGTGATTGAAGAACGCATGAACCAATCCTTGGGATACCTCTACAAGGTGCCACAAGTGGCTAATGAAATCCAGGACCAAGTGGGTGAGTGTGAGGTGGTTTATTTAGTCATGTATGGAATGTGTTTTCAAACTGGAAACCACTAAATGTTTGGGGAAGAATTAAAAAAAACAAACAAAAAAAAAAACATTTTAATAGTAAGAAAAAACAACAGTGAAAAATCTAAAAAAAAAAAAAAAATATGCACATAAAAACTTATCTCTGTTCGTCTCTCTTTCTTGCAATACACGTACATTACCATTCAAACGTTTAGGGTCAGTAGGATTTTTTTTTAAGTCTTTTATAATCATGAAGGCTGCATTTATTTTAATATATTTTAAAATGTGATTTATTCCTGTGATAGTAAATTTAAATTTTCAGCAGCCATTACTTTAGTCTTCAATGTCACATGATCCTTTCAGATTTTGGGGCTCAAGAAACATTTATTATTATTATCATTTTTTAAAACATTAGTGATGTTTAATATTTTTATGAGAAACCTGATACTTTTTTCAAGAATCTTTGATGAATATAAAGTTCAAAAGAACAGCAGTATTTTGAAATAGAAATCTTTACAATAGAATGTCTTTACTGTCACTTTTGATCAATTTAATTCATCCTTGAATTTCGAAAATGTGAATTTCAGGGGGAAAAAAGTTTTTCTCAGCAGCATTTTCTGTAAATGTAACTTCGTGGAAATTATATTTACTACAAAACATGCTATAATACATGCTATTAAAATTTGTGCTGTCAAACGATTAATCGCATCCAAAATAAAAGTTTTTGTTTACATAATATATGTGTGTGTACGGTGTATATTTATTATGTAAATATAAATACTCACACATGCATGTATATATTTAAGAAAAATATGTTATGTTTATATATTAAATATATTTATATATGATATATAATTTATATGAATATAAATATATACATGTAAATATTTTCAAAATATATGCTGTATGTCTACTGTATGTGTACTACACAGTACACACACATATATTATGTAAACAAAAACTTTTATTTTGGATGCGATTAATCATTTGACAGTACTAATTCAAATGTTTGAACCTGTTTTAACAAGTGTTGAAAACCCTTGATTAAGGTCTCTCATCCTTTCTTTCTCCAGCTTTGCTGATTCAGCGTGACCAGGCTGAAGTCACCCAACAGTTGTCATCTCTCCAGAGTAAAATGAGGGTGAGCTATGGGAACGACGCCCTGATGCCTGACCTGCCTGACAGCACCACACCCCTGGACACCCTGCCACCAGAGCAGGACGGCCTGGGCTTCATCCACCCCGAAAGCTTTAACCAGGCCAACACTGACAACCATGGTAAACATTTGCACTCTGAATGCTGTAACTGAACTGCCAACTTTTAAAAGGCCCATTTTCATGATCACCATAAACAGATATAGAGTAACCAGTAGTATACAACTTCACTGCTGTTCAAAAGTTCAGGGTCACTGAGATTTTTCTTTTATTAAATAATGATTGATTTTACTATATTTCTGATCAAATAAATGCAGCCTTGCTGAGCATAAATCCTTTAAAAATCTTCCCAACCCCAAACATTCAAACAGTAGTGGAAATAATACAGAAACCTTACATTGTTTCTGAAAAGCTTTTTTTTGTCTTGTTTAGTTGAACCCGTAGATGCCCGTCCAATTCCAGATAGGGGTCTGCCTACGAGACCCGGTAAGTGTGTATATGTTATTTTCACCCGTTGCTTTGTTTAATATCATATGTCTAATTGTTATGTTCATATGCGTGGTTGGTTTTAGAGATTCCAAAGGTTCGGTTGGACATTGAGGAAAGGCACAACGCTGGTTATGATGTTCGTGACAAGAGACTGGTACAAGAGTTTACGCAAATATTTAGCTAAAAATATATAGAGATAAAATATACGTGTCTAATATTTCATATTATAAAAAGTAATAATTGTGTTTGTGTTGAATCAGATGTTCCTTGCAGAAGACATGGGCTCTAATAAGGGGGCAATCATTGGGCTGATGGTGGGTGGAGTTGTCATCGCTACTGTGATTGTAATCACTCTTGTTATGCTAAGGAAGAAGCAGTACACTTCCATTCACCATGGAGTTATTGAGGTGAGACACAACATATTATAAACATATGAAGACTTCAGGTGCAAAAACTGTCAGTCTTTTTTGAAAATAAGGCACTCAGTAACTGACTAATTACCTTTTCTTTGCCATTAAAGTCAAATTACTGAATGAAAACATAGGTGCCTGATAAAAATGTTCATTTCAAAGAAAAAGTCTCAGACAGACTTTTTAGCATATGAAGTCTTCATATCTTTCCATGGCCATGGGAGTAACAAAAAATATTACTGGTATATTATAATAAATATATTAAAAGAAATATCTGCCGCCAGCTCTAAAATATTTCATCAGCTAGAAATTGCTCTTTCTGAGTGCAGCATTTTTTAAATTATTTAAAAAATCATTACCCATATGGAAAAAAACCTACATTTTCAAATATATATTTTTTTAAATGTATTCCAAAATATACAAAAAATATATTCATGTAAATATATTCTCTACCAATATATTTTTTATCTGTTTTAAATATATAAGTATATTTTTTAAAACCATTTAAAAATATATTTTGCCCTGCCCTCCATATATTTCAATCCAAGGAAATACATTCATGTTAAGTTTGAAAAAAAAAAATTGTTGTGGAATAAAAATCTAAATACTTTACAATACAATATTACACTATAAAAAAAATAAATAAATCTAGTTTTGATCTCTAGTAGGTTATTCCATCCACATTTGCATTTACCTTAAATGTAGGCTACTCTAAGATTAAGATTTTGATGCTCAAAATATATATTTATTTGCTGTGTATCCATTAATCATGACGGTCTGAAAAAAGGTCATGGAAATTCATCAGTCTAAAGGCATAAAACTATTAAAAATCATTTTCACTTAAATAAAGCTGAAATAAAATATAGTCATTAGATGAAAAACATTTCTAGTTTTCATTTAAGCTGAAATACTAAAATGACTAAATGTAAACCTGAAATAAAAACTGAATGGAAAATTTAAAATAATAATAATAAAATTAATATTATATAAAAGTAAAGGGTCAAATTAGTGTATATAAATAAACACCTGGGAATCTTAGTCTAGGTCTGAGCAAACACTTTTTAATCACAACCTATTTTTTTGTCAGGTGGATGCAGCGGTGACCCCTGAGGAACGTCATCTCACTAAGATGCAGCAGAATGGCTATGAGAACCCCACCTACAAGTTCTTCGAGCAGATGCAGAACTAAAGAACCACTTCAGATCCCCACACTCCCCATCACCACCATCACCCCACTGCATCAGGACAGAGAATGCAGACTGATCCCTCATACACACTATTGCTCAGCTCTGTCACCATGGAGATGGAAGTGGCTTCCATCACCTGACCATTTCATCCAATCGAACGAGCGCTCACTCAGTTTGCACAGAAGAGTGATGTGTCATTGCCGCCCATCCAGCCATCTGTCAGTACGATGGTCCATCTGTGCTCTCCCATGCCTGTCCATCACAGCACTGTGGTGAATGAGCCGTTCTCTTTGCCGTGCTTTCCTTCTTACCCATGATCCTCTAAACCAGTGATACTCAAATCTGGCTCGCGAGATCCACTTTCCTGCAGAGTTTAGCTCTAACCCTAATCAAACACACCTGAGCATGCTAATCAGT
>JAFVLL020034310.1:0-20473 GCA_021397915.2 Tor tambroides
ATCAGTAATTTTGACCCATACAATGTTTTTTTGGCTATTGCTACAAATATACCCCAGCGACTTAAGACTGGTTTTGTGGTCCAGGGTCACATATATATAAGCAAATGATGTGTGTACATATATTGCATATTATTTTTATCACGTTATATGTAATCATACATTATTTAAAACCTAATACACTTGTTTTTGTGAAATGTTCTGTTTCCATCCTTTCTAAAATAAATGATATAGCATTCGAACACAATCTGACATTTTCACGTCGCAGGAAAACTCAGGGTGTTTTTAGCTTTGATGACTGAAATTGTCACATTGCAGATGTTCAAGCCCATTGAGATCACACATGCACGACAATTTGTGTACCGCAAGCCAGTAAAGTCAAAATTTAAGAATCAAAAATGCTTTATGGCACCGTCGCGTTAAATTATCAAAGAAGACGCTTTCACTTGCCGCAGCCGTGTTCCCTTGGGTCTTTGTTAAAACTGACATTACCCACGACGCTCAGTGTTGCTGCCTCCGCTCGCATGTATTACGCTCATTTTCTGGGTGGCAATAAATATTAGAATAAACTGCGCCAAAGCGAGGCCGGTCAGGGCCTCTGTTCCCTGTCTGCTCTGGTTGCCACGGCAGCTGAGTGACAGACAAGCCTAGGGGGGCTGGATTAGATGAGGTGACAGAGGCTAAGAAACCAAAGGCCTCTTTTTTTCCCCTTCACCCTTTTTTTCCTCGTCAAGAAAATTTAGCCTGAGGAAGGATGAACATCATAAAGCTGAGAGAGGGGGAGAGAGGCCCTCTGTGATTGTTGACTCCTGCCAATAAATCAGATTTTTAATTATCGGACACACGACAAGGAGCAGTGACAACGTGTTTTGCCCCCACCTAAGAGACTCCTTCCAGCCGGTTCACCAGAGAGCGCTCTGTCAGCCACAGTCAGAGAGAAGAGAACTGACACCATAGAAGAATACTGCTATATTATCACACCCTCTTCACCTCCTCGGCCACACAATCATGCCGAAGACAAGTGCTAAACAAACACTTACAAGTGAAATCAGGGTATGGCCGGTGTACAATAACTGAAAGCGAGAGACCTTTTGAACCAAGTGCATGCTGGGAGGGGCACTGCAGGACACAAGCATGCTGGGTACGACTATGCTTCATGACCAGTGAGGGAACATGCATTTGACATTTATTCCCATTTGTCTATTGATTATGTGACAGCAGCAATTTGTTTTCCCTGAGGAATTTCATTACTAACCATGATACTGGCTAAATCCAAGGAAATGTGGTTTTAGGCTGTAAGCTAGCAGCAAATATGATCTCAGCTGCACAAGCTTTACATCAGAATTTGTCGCTCCCGCAAGCAGGGGGTTCAACATCTACACCCCGCAGAATGTGAATTTTATGTAAGTCGTTCTGTGTAGATTCAATAACTCTTGTAAAAGCCTATTGGCTTGCCATTTCATCTATTACGCTGTGGAAAATAAGGTACATTTGCCGTGAGTTCAAAACCACAACACGAAGAAACATTCGGCTGTTGAATAGCATCCAGGTATCTGTCACGAGCCACATGTGTTTTTGTTTTTGCTCCGTTTTACATTACCTCTTTAAGAAAAGCTTATCATGTGGTCCGTGTGCAGTTATGTCATGTCAAAGTAATGTCTTCTCAAATGCAGACATGTCCTCATGTAGACGTCTTTGTAGAGAACAACATCTATCACTAATCGGGGAGCAGATTTCAAACAGAACTTGATGAAATATTCCATTAATCTAAGTGTGCTGCAAGTGTCTAGTCCTCACCACAACAATCTAATATCTTCTGCGATGGAGCCACTAAAACTTAATGAATCAAGCAATGTTCGAACCACAGACATCATTACATGTTTTTTGATATACATTTATCATTGTGGCTTATTCTGTTTCACACTGAAATCCATATAAATAACTGTGTTTGAGCCCCTTTGGACTGATGAGCTGCCACTGTCAATAAAAGCTCCCTCAAAGCTCTCTGTGACAACATACTCAAGTTCCATCAAGTTTTTGCTGCACTTCCATAATGTACAGAACAGGCTTGTAAATTAAATGAAATTAAAATAAATTTAAATAAATATAAATAAACAAACAAATAAAAACATTATTATTATTATTATTATTACTATTATTAGTGATTTATCACAATTAATTGCACTTAACATTGGAATCATAAATATACTAAACTAAACTGAATCCCCAATTTAATGCTGAATCAACAAAAAGGAAAAAAAAAATTAAATAACATTTGTTTAATGGCATCTTTATACAGTTTTTTTTTTTTTTTTTTTTTGTACTATTAAGGACAGCATTGTCAATTTTAATACTGATACCTCTACTATAATTTTTATTTATTTATTTATTTATTTATTTATTTATTTATTTATTCATTCATTCATTCATTCATTCATTCTCTCTGTTTCTGGGGATAAAATGAGTAATTACAGATATTTAACATTAAACGTGATAGCTACAATTTAGGCCTAAACTGCTAATTATCTTTTTTTATAACTGATACAAAAATGATTTTTGTATAACATTTACTGACAACAATTACAGAATAAGATCAATTAAAAAAAATAATAAATAGCCTAAATAAATACTAATTACAATCATCATGCTCATTATAGTACTTTAAATGTCACATTTAGCTTCGCCTTTAAAGCATTTTTAAAGCTAAAACGCCTAAAGATGCTAAAAATACACAGCTTTCATATCATACCAGCTCTGTTCGCTGTTATTCTCACTCCGCTGTTGACACAATGTTCTCACACTAGATCACCTTCCTGGATTTCCCCCAGATGCTGATGGCATATTACTTCAGCCCTGCACCCCTAGACCTATAGACACCCCTCCTCTTTTTTCCTTCACTCAAACCATGGTGAAGTCCATGTTTTTTGTTTTTTTCTTTTGTACTCAGAGCCAGAGGAAGAGAGAGTTACACACGCTATGATTTACGAGTGCTTAGCTCACTCATTCTTACCGGCCTGAGCAGAAGGCATGCATGTTTTGTTGGTGAAGGTGGTGCTAGTGCTGTACGCCCGGACACTCTGTACATGAGACTTTTCTTACAGTGCCTCTTACCTCCCAGAGCTAATTTATGGACAAATTCAGCCATCTTGAGATGATCACTGACTACAGCAAGGGCAGACATACACTATGATATACACTAAGAAGCATTTACACAACAGGATGAGTAGAGGTTTGTGTATGAATGTTTCCTTAATGTAACCTGGATAAGGCCGCTTTAAGTAAGGAGCACATGTTTGAGACAAATAAATACTACATCTAAAAGTCTAAAGGTCCGAAATTCTGAGACCATACAGAAAATGTTCTCTTTTATCCCTTTATTTTATTTTTATTTTATTTCTTTATTTTTTTAAATTCATATTATTAATTATTATTTTAATTCCATTTTGTACTTAAATGTGCAGCTTTATGTTTTCAGTTTTAGATTAATAGTAATAATAATAATTAGTAGTAGTAGTAGTAAAATTTATATAAAAATAAATCCATTATTATAAATTATTATATATAGATTTCTACTGTAGGTAAGTTTTTGATATTATAATAGTTTTGTATTATTAATAAGCAAAAACATAACAAATACTACTGTGGGACATTTAATTAGTGTGCCAATGGTATGCTCTTAACTTAGATTGTAATGACAACTTTTGTATTAAATTAGAAACAAATGCACAATTCAAAACATTTTTCCCCTCACTCTCTCTCCTAAATATTTTGTCAGCTGCTTAGACATTATTTTTAGCAGTTTAATACATAAATGTAAATTGTGTGCAATAACCTCACTTCATTTTTCCTGTAGGGGGCGACCAGCTTATTTGGTGAGTCACATTTATTTAATCCAAAAAACACCCTTACATACCATATATAAAAAAAAGTCAAATAAAAGCAGTTTTATATATCTATGGAGTCAAGCATTATTGACTTACAAGTCTGTTAGGAAAGAAGCCCACGTCAGTGCAACAAATCGTGAGTGTTTTTGATCAGCACTCGAGAAGCTTAAGTAGATAAGACATGCTTTAGCAGACTTGGAAGGAGTCCAGCAGCCATAGATGAGACAGAGGGAGAAACAAAGAACTAGTTAGACAGAGAGAGATGGAGAGGAGAGAGAGACGGAATAAGACATAATGTGAGTCATAATTTTCCAAAACAGAACTTAAAAACATCTCTAACATATGTCCTGAGAGGGTGCGTTAAAAATGTGCTTTTGTCTGTGATTGCCATCGCAGAATTTAAAAGGGCACGAGAGAGGCAGCTAATTTTGCACAATGGACTGGATAACCTTTTTAGGATCAGCGGATTACGGCCTGATTAATCAGCCATGATTAGTGTTCATCAAGATCTGTGGAATCAGCCCTGTCATGACTTTTTTTTTAGAAATGGCATTTATTTATTTAGTCCTATTTTGAGAAAACATGCCAGGTTGTCATGCTGACAGGAGCGCTATCACTATTCATTAAAGCTTTAAAAAACGAGAAGAAAAAGGAGAATCAGTCTCTCGGCCTGTCACGGTTCCTTTAATGGACTGTGTTGATGTTCGGGATGTGCGGAGCAATAGCTGAGCTGTTATGGTGGAGTGCGGCCCACGGTGAAGGTACAGGTCCCTCTCAGAAGTTGAGCGGCTCTGGAATTATGGACGTCGAGAGAGAATGTGGCAGATGGCTGACAAGGCATTTTTACCCATAACGCCCCAGTAAAACTTTAACTCCCGAGATTTAGTGCTAGCGCTCTGCACTTAGCAAGCTGCAGCCAGGGTCATATTTTTTCAAAAGTCCCAAACTGATGGTTCTGCAAGGTTTGCATAAACATGCTTTATTGATTGCGTTGTTAAAAGATTCAAAAGGTCAGTATCATTTAGCTAAAGACAGTTTTAGAGGACAAATAAAAGCTAAATATTGCTAAACGTTTGGGTGGGGAATATTGATTTTTTGGGGTTTTTTTTGCGGGGGCGAGGAAGAAGTAATTAAATTATTCATTCTGTTATAATTATGATTGATGCAGGGATTAAGGAGTCATTTCAGAAAAGAACAACAAAAAAAGAAGTTTTAAAATAAAATATTTGGTGCAAGCAAGTTTATAACTTAAAGACCCCTAGTCGACTCCAAAACAGCGAATGCTTTAAAAGAAACGTTAAGGGTAAAAATAAAGAAACCCAAATCGCTTGAACTGAAATATCGTTTGACGTGTTCATTCTCCTCATGACAGCCTCGGCAGAAACTAACAGCCGGCTTTGTCTTCATTGTAGCAAGTTTATGAAAACATTTCACTTCCACAGTCATTTGTATTCGACTATGCAAAACAAGCTCCCTGATAGGATGTGTCATCCTAATTGGGCCCATGATGCCAGTAGGCCGGGAATTATGGGAAGGGGCTGATGTGGAGACGGGCTGAGCGGAGGAAGGGATGTGCCGAGAGAGTCATCCCTCTTACCACGCCAGACGCCAGCCGAGTCTGAGGGGCACACAAGGGGGGCTGATGAGAGCGTGCCGGGGGGGTACGAGGGGGCATTATGAGGCACAGGTGACAGAGTCTCACATCTGCAGCTGCCAGCATTTGGGTTGGCTTGTTTGCTATAGTTTGAATGGATAGGGGGTAGGGTTGCTGAGGCCGTGGAGAGTTGGTGAGGGGGTAAAAGGGAATTATGTTTATAGTGCACAGCTGCTTGTGTCACTTCTAGGGACCCGTAAAAAAGCAAAAAGGAAGAACAGTTGAAAATCAGCAAAGAAAACAGGAAGTTCACTTTGTCTTTTTCATTCTCCCTAATGCCTCTGTGATTTCAATTCAAAGTCACAAGAAGTCTACAAGTGTATTTATATAAATATTTAAAAATATGCAACAGTTCGTTCCAGGCCTCGAATGTGATCTAAACTGTGTACCAATATACAATGTGTGTCTGTGTATTAGTGTTTAGAGATTTTTCAGTGACTCTTTTTACTAGTTAAATTGTTATGCCAGTAGGTGGTGACAAGTGACTGTCTTTGAAGTGAGTCATTGAAGCATTCACAGCATTCAGGTGATTCATTTTGAAACAAAACAAGTGAGTGGCTGACTCTGAAATTGCTTACTTCCCTACCATAAAGTATGAAAAACAGTAAAGAATAGTGAAAGGAGTAGTGTGTCTGACTTCACAGTATTCATTAAACAGTAGGCAAACAGTACCCAGATGACTTCCGGCAAGATTCTGAAGTGCACATCTGATGGACACTTCACTATCCCATGAGGCCACAGGAGAGGAGTTGTGCATGGCAGTAAAGTGATGCAACTGATGCTGGTAAGTCACATGAAAATGATAAAATGGTTTATTTAGTACAGTTAATATAGGATTATACTCACTCTACAAGTATTCATAGTATATAGAATAAGGCTGGGACGATACGCTAATCTGCCGATTCAATACTATCTGCCGATTCAATATTGCGATAATAGAGTATTGCAATTATGTAACAATTGTGATTCGATATTACAATTTAATATGATTTTTGTTTGCTTATTAAAGACTAGACAATGGAAATACTTGATCATACCCTTAAAGAGACTGTAAATGAGTCATATTAACAAAAACAATGCATCACATCTTTCTGAACTTTTATTTCAGGAGCATACACATACACGGTGTAGCTATATTTTAAAGTACCTTGAACCATGAAACTTTTAAGTACCAAAATCCTGAACTGGCCAATGAATATAATAGTCAAAAGTTCGACAAAATGAGTAGAAAAAAAAAAACTTTCTGAAATAAAATAAAGTGCTATGTTACTTTGCATACGATTTTAGTCATGTTTAGTCGTGTTTTCCCTGGAGTGTGTAAAATCCAAAGTGTTTCCACACTTGGGATTCAAAACGTGAATGTGCAGAAAGAATTCTGGAAGAGGTTTGATCTTCTGCCTCCATCATGGTTTTGCTTTCTCGCGCCAGTTTGAAACGTATACGAAGTCATCGTCATCTAAAACAGCCGAGCTGCGTTCGCAGACTAATTGTTGTATGACAAAGCATTGCAAGAGCTAGAGAGAGCAGACGCTCTGCATGCTTTTATTCGCTCTCACGGTACTTTGATGTCATATGCCAATCGTCTGCACGGTGCTGCTCCAAGTCCAACACACACCTATGCATTTTGCCCTCTGTTGGAATAAAAGCGGTAACTTCTCCCCACCACCTCTTAACAAAAGTAAAATAATTAAATATAAATCGATTCTGAGACAAACCAATCGATTTTTAAATCGTTTTAAAAAAGAATCATGATAGTTAGGTGAATCGATTTTTTTCTCCCACCCCTAATATAAAACATACATTTTTAGGGGTCACAAAGTAATTACTTATTACTTATTTCAGTATTTGATTGCGTTATAGAATCATTCACACAACTGATTTATTCAAAGCACTAAATCATTCAGGAATTAAGTGATTATTTAGTCAGTGAATCATTTGCTTAACTGATTCATTCAAAACACTGATTTATTAAGGAATGAAACATGTTACTGTATTTACGAGTGAGTCACTCCACTGATTCGTTCAAAATAAAGATTCAGAAACAAAACACCACTATTGTGTTTTGGTTGAGGCATGCAACAGTACAGAGTAAACCATAGTAAATCCCTGCTTGCATATAAAACATTTTTAACAACAGTAGTTAATAATAATGTACAAATTCCTGCTCGTTTTTGATGAATTTTCTTTCATTAGTAATCTCACCACTGGTATTCACTATCACCCAGCTTGGCTTTCGCCCAAAATTTCCCGTTCGTAGTTCCATTATCATCATCTCAATAGGACCTTGGTCCAGTGTAGGCACGTACCTGACATCTACACCCGGGAGCAGCGCCATCCGTTAAGCATGACGACATAGAAAAATGGGGCAACTGCGCACGGGCCTGAGAGAACCACTGAGGTGGACACTGGCGGGACCAGCTCGGTTTATCTTCCAGCATTAACATGATGGAAAATATGAATACTTGAATCTTATCGCAGGTGTGCTTTATAACAACATTCATCATAAGACGTATTATGTTTTTATCAAGTCGGGGGGAGAGATGGGAAGCCACTGATTCCATTTCCACTCTGGTCAGCACAGGATCCTGCTTGCCTCTATTATCCTGATTTCAAGAGAGAGAGAGAAAAAAAAGAATGAAAAAAAGTGTAGGGAAAAGATTATAAATCCTGCTGAGGCTTTTTTTCCCACTCTTTGTTGCCAACTCTGTCTTGAAATTAACTCAGGATCTGCGGGCCCAGGGCTTTAATAGCAGAAAATAATAAAACAGACATCGGCAGGATCCGTTACATTTATATATTAAAGGCTAGAGAGGGTGTGATGTACTGGCCGATAAATGTAAGGAAATCCTTCAAGTCTTTCTCTCTTAATAATTCTGTCAGCCTTGCAAACCATCTGACCATTGTGCTATTAAAGTCATTTTTTAGGTAAAAAAGAAGAAGAAATATCATCAGTCATTATTATCATTTAATACATCTTTTTGTGGTCTTTTACTTTCCTGCTTTGACTCAGAACCCAGAACCGAACGCATCTCTAACCGTGTTGCAGAAATCCATTAAAAGGGAGAGCAGGAGAATGGGAAGTTTGCCACCGAACAGTAGGAAAGAGATTCGATGATGGCTGCCTGTTTTACTGAGTCTGTGGGGAATTTACAGATGGTGGATCTGTATCATTAATTCACTGTGGCTGGAACTCAGCTGAACTGATTCATTGTCTGTGGCACAAGTGAGAGTTAATGATAGTTTATTCATAGTTTTAAAATGTCTTTAGTCAGAATATGGCTGTCCACTTAAATTTGTATTAATACATCAGATTGCTATGTAGCATATCCAAGCATTTTTATGTCTTTTTGATTCAGGGTACAAAAGAGCCGCTTGTCCTTTACTGTCAATCAGGCCGTGGCAGTTTGGATACCATCAAAGTCATAGCTCTTGTCAGAAATCATTTGCTAAACATTACTGTGTCTTAATGCCTTCTGAAAACCTACTACAATTAAAATGTAAAGCTTAACAGAGATTTGTGATGGAGGAGGCTCTGGATGGTTAACATCAGGTGAACACCCTCTTTTAGCCAATTTACTTGGTTAATTTGATAAACACTCATTTAAAAAGATTAGGGTCAGTATTTTTTTATTTTTTTTTATTTTTTTGCAAGAAGTCAATATTTTATTCAACAAGGATGCATTCAATTAATCAAAAGTGACCTATATATCTCAATATATTAGAATGATTTCTAAATTCTTTTCACAATTTTACTCCAACCAATAATAACAAATATTATGTTTGGGCAGATGGGCAGGGTTGTAACAATACTTTCTTTATTTACTTCAAAGTGTGTCTCTCTATGTTTTTTTTGTTTTTTTTTTTGTTTTTTTCAATTGCTAGTTCATCGATCTACTTGTTCGATGACTGTTTCCTTTTTTAAGAAACATTAAAACAAAGTTTTACAACCATTTCTAGTCTTGCCTTTGTTATCATGACTTGTACTGCAACATGATACCGTTCCATCAAAATACTGTGCCATAAAAATGTATCCATGTCAATTTTCTGACCCAATATTTTATATGTACTTTTACAATTCATACTACAAACAGGAACAAAGTGAGGTAAGTCATTCCCACAAAAGAAATGATTTAGCTTACTTGGCTAAACCTGCATTTCAAACAAAAGTGAATGAAACACACCAAGTTAAGCTCATATTGTATCCCCCCTCGGTTTAATTGTGCTAGCTAAATACATGGGACTTAATCAAGCTTAAAAATAACAAACAAACAAATAAAAGAGGTCCTCGGAGAACTCATTAGAGGCCTTGTCAAACTCCAAGAGACTACATAATTACTAACCAAAATAAAAATGCAAAGCTATTTTGTTTGTATTCCCTTCTTCTTTATGATTACTGCTGAACTAAGGTCAACGAAAGCCAAAGTTTCACTTATTTGAAAAATTTGATTGAGTAATGGAAAATGCGGCACGTCTGATCCTCCCGCTTGAAAGAGAATTTCTTTTCTTTTGGAAAGACTCAAACGTATGTATATGTCTCAAATAGAATATGAACAGCCACTTATGCCGATGCTCTAGTTGAGGAAAAAGAAAGGAAAATTACATTTGCTGACTTCTCTCATTAAAGCAGAAACCTAGGCCTGCTGACAGCGAAGGGAAAAGAGTTAAACATAATTTCTATAAATAAATCTTTTTTTGTCATTTTAATTACTGGATCAACGGTGCCTCAGATGAATGGTCATCCCATCAATCTTTAATTAAAGTCACGCATTGCAGATTTAGCACGATGTTGTGGCTGATTGAAAAATAAGGGAATGATATTTCTATTAGAGACTGTTTTATTAATAACATGTCAGGGCTCTAAAACACCAATCCAACAGAGAGTCAATCAAAAGGAAATGATAGACAGCCTATACGTCAGGGACTGCATATTGCATATGCCTTTTTCTCCTTTTTTCTCCTTAGATGTCATCCTATTTTTGCCTTTCACTTTTTTTCTTTTTTTTTTTTGTGCAGATGTCAAGTCTTTCTTTAACTGTCAGGTCTGGAAAGACTTGTCATTATGCATTAAACTCAGCAAACAAACAGTAACCGTAAACACTTACAGCTCTCAAACTTTTAAAAATGTGAATTTTAAGATAATGCAATGGCTTTAAAAATAATTTAGATGTCAATAAGGATACTTTTGTCCAATTTAAGGAGCGTTGCCATCTCGCTCTCTTTTGTTTCTCTCTTTCTTCGGCAACTATAATGAATATAAATGGATAAAGTATAAAAAAAAGTATAATTATTAAAAAAAAATCATCATTTATAATAATAAACAAATTAATAAATATTTCACGAAATGAATAAAAGTTTAGACATCATTAAAATCTACATTTTTAAACTCCCATAAATCCATGCACGCTTAAGCCAAGAACAATGAGGTATTTTGTAGATGCGATTGCATCAGCCCGAGGAAAGTTTTATAACTTTTCCCACTTTCCAAAGTGTTATTTCTCTGTCCCTGTTTTAATCTTTAATGCTTCCTCTTCTGAAGAGAGAAAGAGTCAGGGAGCTCATGCTATGCTCTTGACCCCAATGCTACATGTTTGTTGTGCTGGGTAATTCTTCTTCCTTCCCTCCCAAGATGAGCCCTCCGGTTTATTTTTAAGTCATCAATTACTCAAACTTCAGCCCAACTATCTCTCCCCTACCATCTGGGTTCCATACCATGGTCTTAAATGCAGCCCGGATAATGACAACCTTCTCCCGACTGTTAATTTACGAGGCCGGGGAGTCGTATTTCATGTGTTATCATGCCTCTCCATTTGATCTCGCGTATCTTTTTCCCCCTGCATCTGTGCGCCCGTGTGCATAAATCTCTTCGTCTCACACCTTGTCATCAGGCCAAAAGATGCTCAAGGCACAAGGAACCCTGTATTAGCTCTTTTAAACTAAAAAAGACACGGGGTAGAAGAAAGAACAAAGAGGAGGAAGGAAAAAAATAACAAAGCACAGAACAGCAAAGTGGCCGCAGGTATTAAAATCCGATTCAGATGTGACAAAACTTGGCAGGCGATCTGATGAATAAGTTTCTACCTCTGCTAATCACAAAAAATTAAATTAATGACAGTTTAGGGTGTATTTCAAAACATGTATTGACTTGACGTGCGCATTTAACAATCCTTTAATGTAGTTCAAATCTACCTTGCTTATGAGTTTTATATTTTACACGGTTTATGTCATTTCTCTGCGGCTTAGTTTTATTTTTATGCTCACAACTCAACGTAAAACACAATGTTCTGCTCCAGTTTGAGAGATTTGCTACTTTTATTTCAACTGTCTTTCCTAAGTCTTTCTTTCGTGCTACACTTTCCATAGTCTATTTTCATCTTCATTGTAGTGTTATTTTCACCCCTAATGAAATCACACGCAAATCGCCCAAAGTGCTGACGGAGGCTGCGGGCGTTAAAAGCCAATCCTCTGCGGGCCTCGTTTAGAAAGCAACCATTTTATTTATTGTGCGTCTCGTCTCATCTCATCTCCTCCTCCTCTTCTCCTCTGGACTCCTTAGAGAGATCTCCAAAATGTCCCTGCACTTCTTAAAGCTCACTGGCCACAACAAACTAAGAGGGCTTAACCTAAGCCAGGCAGAAAATAATAATAATAATATTGTGAAAATATTAAACACACACATACATATGTACATATGCTCACACAGTCTCGTAAAGTTCTTTGTATCTTTCTTTGAATGACGAGCCCCATATTTCCTCTCTGAAATGACACTTTAATTAAGCAAATTACTCTAGTGAGGGTAGAGGAACCGTCAAGAGCTTGATAAGGCTGTGGAGATAAACCCTTATTGAGAGTGTTTATCAAAGACCCCGGGATCTAAACCTTTAATAGGTAATACCGAGATAAGTAAGCCTTTGTGATGTTACTAGCGCAGGGATATTTTCAGAGGGGCTTATGGAAAAGGGTAAAAGAAAGGAATGAAATGTTGCGAGAACGAGTCAGTGCTTAAGAAAAAGAGCGGACGATCACATCCTCACCCCATTCTGAGCTCTTTTGTGTGAGGGACTTAGATTTCGGGGAGCAAGAGTGAAAAATACAACACATGCTGCTATGACTTCCTCAATGGCAGAGCTTGTTTTATAAGACTATTAGCAATTTTCATGGATTAGCTTTTTGGGAAACATTTAGAGGTGTGTATTGTAGTAGTATTACCTGTCAGAGACTAAAACTTTACATTTTTAATACATGTTGTGATGTTATTTTGAATCACGTTTAATTTAACCTATGAGGAATTGCATGTACACTGACACTAAAGAAAATATTTGGCATTCAAGATCTCATACGGTTCAGATACGTGGAAAATGACATGACCTCATGTGATATTTCTTTACGTAACCATGTTAAAATATTATTATATCCGTACACATTTCCAGCAAATAATTAGTTTGATGTACATTTTTCATTTATTTAAATCTGTCATCAACTCACATACTTCATAATAAATAGGCAAACCCTTTTCATCTCCCTCATTATTTTACCAAATTATAGGACAAAACAGCTGGATGGATGATATAGTTAAGGACATCCACAGAAATGACTCCAAGACAAGCAAAGATGCAGTGATGTAATGTTTATATGGCATTTCTATAAACAAATACGCTTGAGACGAAAACCCTAAGATCCCCATCCTGCCGTCTACCTTGTAATTGCCTCCTTACTTGCTCTCTTTTCTTTTCTCTCCCTCACTATCTCTCATACTCTTTCTGTGATCTACATGTGGTTTAAGTTATGCAAGCGTTTTACAGTGCGGTGTGGAGACACTGCCGTTAGCGTAGGGCCAGTAAAGGAGTGAATGAAAGATAGACAGAGAGAAAGAGACTGTTCGGCGGTGAGGAGGAGGTGCAGCGTTGTGCTACAGCAGCACCCAGGCCTCTCTCTGCAGAAAGTCATAAAAACCTTACAGGCACCCAGCTGGGCGACCATGTAGGAGAGCCACAGATCACTTCCTTTTACATACTTCAGCACTCATGTTTCTCTGCAGGAGGAGGCCTCTGCTTTCCCAGAATTCCTGTGCAGGGTTCAGGGACCACCGTGGTGTGTGTGCGGTCTGCGCATAGTTACGGCTAATAATGTGTTTGAGAGAGAGCAGGGTGTATGCTGTGCAGTGCGTCCTCTAACTGTCTCTCGTGGTAATGTTCAACAGCTGTAGAGTTAGTGTTTTATTTAAAAGACATAAGAAACACAATCCTGTCTTTTTTGTGTGTGAACGATTAGAAATAATCATAAAAAACATAAAAATGTACTGAGCATGAAAAGTATTCATTTCTACACAAACCGAATGTCTGTATGCTCTCTTAAAATGTGATTCTGGCCTGTCTCACCTCTTGACCTTCTTAAGTTTATCAAGAAATCTTAATTTTGACAATCATAATCTACTGAATATTCAATTTAAGCATAGTAAAAATTGTGTTCAATTACCAAATTAATACAATTTGTGCCCCATTTATGTAACGCATGATTTCACCATTACATAAAAATGTAACATGATCAAACGTGTTTTCTTTCTCAAATTTACAGGAAATATAGTTGTTTCAATAAGAACAAAGCAAGAGTTGGTCCCAGAGTAGCTAACTATGAGTATCTAGCCCTGTTTTAATAATATATATATATATATATATATATATATATATATATATATATTATAAATTATTATTTTTATAAATTATTTGATTTTGATGTGTTTATTGGAAATTACCTAATCACATAAATCAGAAAATATAATTTCACAAAATATAAAATCATAAAATGTCAAATATTTTGATCAGCATTTTAAGTTTAAGAATCTTCTTTAAGATTAAAATATAAAAGATTGTTTCATTCAGGCCCAATTTTATACCCTATTCATAGAAAGTGATGCTGTTTTTAAGGATTTTACTTGTAGATTAAACCCTTTCAGTTGAAAACATCTGTAAATTCTTTCTTTCAAAATCCCTTTTTGAATAAAACTCTCAGTAACACTTTAGTATAGAGACCAGTTCTCACTATTAACTAGCTGCTTATTAGCATGACTATTATTAACATATTGGCTGTTCATTAGTACTTATAAAGCACATATTCTGTGTGACCATATTCTACATTCCTACCCAATACCTAAACCTAACAACTACCTTACTAACTATTAATAAGCAGCAAATTAGGAATTTATTGAGGCAAAATAAAAATAAAAATTCGTAGTGAATGGTTTGTTAATAGCGAGAATTGGACCTTAAAATAAAGTGTGATCAAACTATCTTGCCATTTTCTAATCGCTACAGATGTGGAGTACTACAGTCATCACAATGCAGACCTTAACATTCAGCTACGTTTTCTTATTTTTCCTGTTTACTGAAATTAAATGAAAGAAATGAGCTTATCATCATTGTGGATGAGCCCAGGATGCTTTAAGAAGTACGGCGTAGGGGGAAGAAAGAGAACTCTCTTCATCAATATCGGTCTAAACCTCTGTTAGATCTCAGCCTGTCACTTACCTGAAGCTGCCACTTCTCCTTAGCGTAAGCAAGCGTGAAATGTTTACTTGAACACATTTCGGCGGGAAAGCGTGGAATAGAAGATGGCACAAGCTGCATAGGAGGTATAGGTATGTGACAGATATATAACACAGAGAGAGAGAGGGAATGAGGGGTAGAAAAACTGAGAGAGAGAAGGGATAAAGAAAGAAGAGAGAGGGCTGACACTTGTTATTGCGGCAATGCTCAGCTGAGGTGTATCTTTTCTGAGGAGGATAAATTCAACGTGATGTGCCCGTCCTTTTGCCTTCAAAGCACTGACATTGGCATGCAGTTCACGTCATGGGACAGACACACATTAGCTGTCAAACACTTCTTTCATCTTCTGACTTCAAAGGGACCGATTGATTAGTCTAAATGGCCATTACCAAACATCCGCCACTGCAGCATGAAGCAGCAAGCGTGACAAAGAGGAATACAAAATCAACGGCTGCCGAATATGATAGAGAAAGAGGGGGATGAAGACGGGAAGAGTGCTGCAACAAAAGAACAAAAACATGCTTTCCGTCTAATTTGCAGAGGGAGATGCTCTTTTCTCCCGTAATCCGCTGAGATTAGCAGCAGATTATGAGCGTTCTTCACTATATCACTAGCATTCCAGTATAAAGAGCTTTTTGTTGCTGCTGTCATCTCTTCAGAGCATGAGGTGTGTTTTGCACACTACAAAAGTGATTCGATTGTGTCGATATACAGGACTGATGCTGACAAAAGCTTATTAATTATTACTAGTAATATGGGCAGTTAGGGGTTCACTAGCTGATACTGCATTCATTTTTGACTTACACCTGTAGTGGTGTGGATGTATTTGTCTGGTCATGTGATCTCGATACAGTATGTCAGACCCTAGCTTCATACTTCAAGTACTTTAGAATCCATAAGAATTTATTAGGTTACCAGTAATCACAATCATCAACATTTTTATGTCATTTTCCCTGTTATATTTATTTTATTGATAGTGAGAATTACTGAATGCACCTTAAAGGTTATGCTACCTATTCATATGTATATGTAGTATATATTTATATAGCATGGCAATAAGTCAAGTAAATAATTCCAGTCAACTTCTACAAATATTAAATACAAATATTTATCAAGCTCAAACACTGAACATTGTTATTTGAGTTATCAATAGATATTTTTGGTAACACCTTAGTTAAAGTCTTTATGTATAAGGCATTATAAAAGTAGTTTTAATGCATTAATTATGCCTTGTAATGCAGCTTATAATGCATTGTACATTGTACAGTTAATACATTATAACGCTTATCAATTCATTTTTACACTATGCAGTTTAAATTTGGTTATAATTATTTACAAGATATAATGTATTACAACACATAATATAAATAATTATAATACATTACACCCTTTAATAACCCTTTATACATAAAAGATTTAAGTAAAGTGTTACCATATTTTTCTAACATTTTTGGCAAATATTAATATAAATTAAATTCATATAAATTTATATGAACATTCTAGAGCATGGCAGGATGACAAGTAAAGAATTTCAGATATTTGTATAATAAATATTTGTATTCATCAAGCTCAAACATGTAATCCTGTTACTCATCAATAGGTTATTTTTACTACAATAGATTTATTTTTAACTACAAACTAGCTAGCCTTTAATGAGTGTTTAATTTAAAACACCTCTTTCATGTATTGTTTATTGCAAGAAAATAGTAATAAATCACACATATCAATCAGGGTTATATTTTTACAAATTAATTAAAATTTAATTACTTGTAAAAGTTTTTTTTTTTTTTTACATTTTATTTTAATTATTTGTTCATTATAAATTGCTTATATTTTGCTTTATTCATGCAACTGGACAAGTAGTGAGAGTAAGCAAACAATAATAATAATAAAAAAAACCCCGAAATAAATAGTCTCATGATTCCTCAAAAAGACTTACAAGCCTTAAAAAGCTGTTGATAGGCGCTTGTTGATCCTTGTTTTGTGCCTCTGATGTCTGTTTCATAAAGAGCTACAGCGGAAGATATTAATTAATTTGCCATTATTTTTAGCATTACCATGCTAATGGTTTCACTGCCTAGTCAAAACATTTCCCAAGCTTATCCCCGCTCAACATATGGCTACGCGCGCGCTCCCACTCACACACACACACACACACAAAATCACAGCAATGAAAAATGAAATCAAAAGCTATGCCCTCGTAAAAGTGGAATAAAGCCCCCGTTTCCTTGAAGACGGCATGTGCGTCTTGCTGGAGACAGATGGTGGTGTTGCTGGATATATTTTACCTCTCTTCTCCCCTCACACTGAGGCCGGGGACACTAAAAAGCCCATAAAACTCAAAGATGAGCGGATAGAGCTAATAATATAATCATTGGAAACACCTGCAAAAGGCGCAGATGGGCCATCTCGGCCCGCCTGTCCATCAGCGGTGCAAGGGTCCGCCTCCCCATATGGAACGGAGGGGTCCGCGCAAACACGGCCTCTCACTCAGTTGCGTCTGTATCTCTCTAACTCATTCACTCTCTCTTTTGCTTTTTTTTTTCTCCACCCAAGAGAAGAGCATATGCAGGCTTTTTATAGCGCAGGGCTGGGCTGCCGGGTGTCACAGTCAATCCTGTCCCTCCGCAGAATTGGTGTGCCGTTCTGTGAGGAGGTTGTGAGCTGCGCGATGCCAAGGATGTGTCACCAGTAGACTTCTTTAGATGCACGCACACACACACACACACACACACACACACACACACTTCCCAGACGCACTCTTCCTCACGCTTTGTCTCTCTAACTGTATTTCGAATGCCCTGCGAGTAGCACATTCTCTTTATATTGAAGGCATCATTCTAATGGGCAGGTCACGAAGATGCGTCTTGTTGACATCTAGGACATTGGAGGGTGCTGATAGGAGCCGAGCATCGATGAGTATGTCACTGTAATGGCTTTACAGCAGATAACGGCTAAAGACACTCTTTCTAAGGGGGAAAATCTGATCCCAAATCAGGGGCTCAGGGTAACTCCTCTTTCCTCTGATCTCCGCCTGAATTTCATTAATCTTGACAATAAGAGATACTGCTCTCTGACAGCCTTTAGTCTACAAGCCCTTTACAATTGGTCCGAGACTGGCTCACGCAGGTTCTTCTGCTTCGGAGTGTCTGATTTATACCTTTAGTTAATCATCTTTTAGAAAGCAGCCATTGGTATGTTTTTCCTCCAGTGTACGTATACATTCTCACACACACACACACACACACACACACAAAGAGTCAAAATCTCTTTCCTCTTCCGCGCTGTGAAGCAGCGTTCCTTTGAAGATATTAGAAGAAAGTGAACACAACTCAACGGCGTCATCAATTTTACTGCGCAGCGATATTTTGTTTAAAGAGTCGAAAGAGAGGAGACACTCCTGGCTGTTGCTGTCATGATGTGATAACTTTGCAGAGCTCTCTTAAAGCGTCTGACACTCAAGACGCTCTTTAAAGGAAGGATTGGGCTATTTACTCTTCTCGCTGCTACTGTCTCTTGGCTCTGTTTAAAGAGGAGTGCTGGTCCCTCACAAATTATTCGATCATGTAGGTCAATGACGTGATAATCGGACGTTTTTATTAAAAAATGCATTACAAATGCAAGACATGAATGTAACAATCTGAATACACCTCTTCTGAGGTATGTTTTTAACTTCTGAATTTAAATTCATTTTGTCTGTCCAATCAAAGCCATTGTGCAGAAACATGCAGAGAAAAAGCATATATTGATAGAGAGCATGCCTGCAGACCCTAATGACTTTGTGTCTAGGTCTAGAAATCTCTTGAAATATCAGGTACTCTAAAAAAAAAAAATTGGGGGTATAAACAATTTTCACTCTGAAATTGTTAGTAAATTACAAAGAAATGGCAAGTGACAACAAATTAAACATGGAATTTTGAAGTAGAAAAATTTTAATTGTATTTTCTTTATTGATAAAATTAGTTCACATTTTAAAATGCTATGCAACTCTCTAAAAATGAAATTGTTTATAAATTTATAATGATATTTGTTCAAGTATTTAAAAAGTACATTTAAAAAACTTTTTGAAAATTTCTTGAAAATATTTTCTATGTATCAAACATTCATTTTGTCCATCCAGTTTAAGCCATCATGCACAAACATGGAGAGAGAAAAAAAAAAAAGTAAAATGAACTGATGTTGTAAAAAGGACTCCTGCAGACCTTTTATGTCTAGGTCCATAAGTCTCTTAAAATATCAGGTAATTTGACTTTTATTTATTGACATGGCAAGATTAGTTCACACTGTAAAAGGTTATGCATCACCCCAAAATGTAATGATATTTATGATTTAATAACAAAAGTATTTTAAAAGTACATTTAAAATTGGGTCACACTTTATTTTAAAGTCCAATTCTCACTATTTACAAACCATTAACTACGACTTTTGCCTCAATAAACTCCTAATTTGCTACTTATTAATAGTTAGTAGTTAGTAGTTGTTAAATTTAGGCATTGGGTAAGATTAGGGATGTAGAATATGTTCATGCAGAATATGTGCTTTATAAGTACTAATAAACAGCCAATGTGTTAATAATTGGCATGCTAAGCAGCAACTAGTTAATAGTGAGAATTGGTCTCTATACAAAAGTGTTACCTAAAATCGAAAATGACTCGGCACTTTTCTAGGTATTTATGTATTTTTTGAAAATCCCAATAAAAGTTTTTCAGTTCCATATGAAATGAAAATAAATAAAAAGGTACACATACTAAAACTGCTATTTGTTAAGCATCACTATCGTAGATGTTTGTAGAAAGATCCATCATGTTATGATCAGCCCCTCCCTCAGTATAGATGGGTGAGATACAGTGGCACATCAGTCCTTTATAACGCAGTGGGCGGCACACACCCACACACTCTCACTTCTTCTTCATATAAACTCACTTGCTGTTGTCTCTGTGTGAGGCATGCAGGAGTTGATTAGTACCTGCTTGCAGGTTTGATTTCGATGTTATTTTTTCTGTTTTGACAAGGGGAATTTGAGGATACGATGTGACTTGGCCCTGTCATTCACGGCTGGCTGACAGGTGTACTTGTCAAGGACGGGCCTGTCTCTGCCCATTAAGTGACACGTAAATCCTGGGAGGGTGGAGAACAGCTATTTCGGAGGGCTTGGGCTTGACATAAATCCAGTGTGGAAAAGCTTCCATCTCCTGCCTTCCTACCCGTCAAACATACAGATCCACTCTGACGCCTGTTTCAAAAAAATGCCCAACCTGCACGCGCACAGACACACACACATACACACACACTTCACAGCAGACTCAAAATCTTGCGATTAGACAGAAGGGAAAAGGCTAATAACTACTCATCCTTCTTTATTAGTATACATATGATCCTTTTATAAATACACTAATGTT
>JAFVLL020034313.1:0-44896 GCA_021397915.2 Tor tambroides
ATAATTACCTTCAGGTCCTCAGAGACCCAGGCCTCTTTGGCAGGCTGAAAGCAGGGGAGCGTGATCACATCCAAACACAACGCATGAGAGGAAGGAAGTGGTTAGTGGTCGCAGATATGGATTCCCCGGATTGGAGTAGACATCTGTCACAGTCGACGGATTTAGAGTCTGAATCAGTTAAGTCGTCCAGCAGTATTTATTACTACGACGATTATAAGGACACGTGGCACCTTCATACCCACATTCCCCAGGAGGTGTTATCTAAAGGTTGCGCCATGTGCACCATGGATAATTATCTTTTTATCGCTGTGGGTTTCCAAGGCCCAGACCGTGAAGCGACCCCTTCGAAGAAAGTGTACTGTTACAACCCAATGACTTCCATTTGGAGCGAAATAAGCCCCATGAATGAGGCAAGGCCTCACTGCAAACTCGTGGCTCTGCAGGGCCATCTGTATGCCATTGGAGGCGAGTGCCTATCAACAGTTGAGCGCTACGACCCCAGGACAAACCGGTGGACCTTTGTGGCACCTCTTCCTAATGAGACATTCGCCGTAGCTCACAAGGCCACAGCTTGCAACGGTGAACTGTTTGTTGCAGGGGGCACGTTGAGATACACCCTCTTGCGCTATAATCCCAAGACCAACACGTGGCGAGAGAGCATAATCGTGGGCAGTAAGGACAAGACCACAGAAATGGTGGCCGTCAGGAACTTCTTGTACCGCTTTGACGTCAGTCCCCTGGGCATCAGCGTGTATCGCTTTCACGCAGTGGCCCGACTGTGGTACGAATGCTCTTCGATACGCCTCCCACATTGCACAGCCTTTCAGTGTGTGACTATGGACAATATTATCTACTGTGTGAGCCGTCAATTTACTTTGAGGTTCCTTGCAGATGAGGTATCTCCAAGCTTTGTTGCACAGGATTTGAAAGTGCTATCTCCAGCTAAAGGTATTTTGTTTCCGTTCGTCCTTGTGCTACCTGACAGGACCACTCAACAAACTTGTGTTTAAAAAAGGTCAGACCTTTCAAGTAGGAGGTTGTCTGGTAAGAATAAACACTCAGGACCATATTATGAACATGTTAAAGGAATGCACCTTTTTTAATTAGTGGCAATTGAGATAAAATATCAAGGCTATTACATGCAATTATTGTACAGCTAGATCACAATTACCCAGCACTTAATGATAAATAAATCCGCTGTCGCAGTGAAGGCTATTTGTTTATTTGGGCCTTCAAACCACTCTGATGTCTAAATAAACCTTTAATTCCTGGAAATGTCTTGTGCAAGTGCTTAAAATGTTTCAGTAAATATACCGGTTTTGAAACACTGTGTGGATAATGTTAACCAATCAATACTGCGTGTAGAATAAAGCCCCACTGCAACTGTGGAGCTAGCATCATAAACAACATCAATGGCTGCCATTAGTACAATTTATGTAAGCTCTCTAATTATATTAATAGATTTTTTTTTCTTTCCTTTCTGCATATTTGCAGTTGTTTCTCTGCATATCACAATTAATCTTACATGATACCAGCATGCTTTTATATAAAATGTAAATCTATATGTTGTATCATATTTTATGTGTTTTTTTCCATGACATTTCTACAAAATTTGTCATTTGTGAGGGGATTTCTTACAGGTCAATGGCTTATCTCGTGAAGCATCTTTAATTTCTCAAAGCATTTTATGTCAACATTTTATGTGTGGTTCTCTGCAAAGACAGTTTAACATCACAAGCAGAAGAAACATTTATCTTTGTGTATTCCATTAAACAATATAGAGAGAACTAATGACTTAATGAGTAAGGAAGGAAGAATCTAATGCTTTGCCTCTTCATGCACTTTTCTGTTTCTATCTTCTGAAGAACAGGGAATAAAATTCTCTCATCTATTATTAGTGAGTCTTGGTTCTTGTGTTAGACTTCAATATATAATGAGCTCTGACAAAATGTGTGGTTGCAGCAAGAGGCGTTTGTGTGACCAGGATCTTAATTAAATTTAAATGAAATTATGTTGTCAAAAGCAAAGCAATCACATAATCAATTTATGTTAATGAAAGTATACAATACAATCGCATATGCATATGTGATCAAAGCAAGCAGGCATGCAGAGGAGTGTGTGCTGTGATGCAATTCCCTGTGACATCTCATTGCTCTCTGTGTGTGTAACTCTAGCACCATCATGTGGGGGAGATCTCAAGGTCTGATGGAATCTCAACAGAACTAATTCAGTGACACATATGCAAAAAGACACATAGTTGGAACGTTCCACAGGCTAGCAGAAGAACACAGTGGGATAAAACCTACACAGTAGGAGAAGTGTGAACAGATGGTTGGATGTAAAATATAGCGTCCGATTCCTTGTAATTAAACACTTTGATTCAACATAATTAAACACTTAATGGGATGGGAGTTAGGAGAGTCCCCTTAGAGTATGTCGATGAATGACTCGACTATCTGAACTAGCACTGTGGTCCAAATTAACTCTTGATTCAATGCTATTTTAGTGCAATAATGAAGCATGTCATATCCTGAGAAAGAGCTTTGCAGGTTCGTTTTTGGTTAACAGCTGGGTTCTCTTTCTCTCACTTCTGTGTGCATGAAAATAGACCTGCAAATACACGGCAAAACCTCTAAAGCTCTTAAATACTGATGAGCATTATTATTTCAGTGGGATTCAAACATTTGATTCTTCAACTAAAGCACAAGCTGCTGTTTGGGTCATCTCAAATCATGCTGAAGAACATCATTTTTACACACACTTGTGGAGTTCATGCAGCTCGAGTGCTGCTGTCAGTTCAACTTTTCAATTTAATACATAAAAGTGCTGATAATTAATGTAATATAAAACTAATGCATTACATTCTATAAGTATTTCAAATTTTGGACCACACTGCAGTGTATATCTTTTATTTGTCTTTGTGCAAACACAGCGAAATGCTCCTGTTTCTTTGGTTTTAAGTGCCATTAATCAATAAAACAAGGTATTCCAAGCCCTCTCTCTAGGTTGGGGCCAGTCGGTGTGGGACTGGAGGGCTGAAGGTGGGGTAAGGGTCACAGCAGGCTGGCTGGATTACTGGAGACCTGCCTGCAGGGTTTGTGTTTCAGTGCCAGGTCCTCATTGCTGAGGTTGGCAGGGAGCTGACTGCTGGAGAAGCGCTTGGGCATGCTGACGTGGTGAGAATAACAGAAGGCGCTGATGGGGTGCAGAGGGTATGAAGCCCTATACTGGCTTAGTGTGGGCACAACTGCCCGCTGTTGTTCCATGCGAGCCCGCCAAGAAGCCGCCAAGCCAAAATTAGTAGGGGGGCCTGTGTGTAAGAAACAAAGGGAGGCAGAGAGGGAAAAAAAGAGACACATCGCAAAGAGGAACATGTTCAAACCGACTGTGCCACTAGCGTCAAAACAGTAATGATTCAACAAAAAGAGCAACATCGAAAAGACCACAGAAAGAACAGGGTTATTATCACCAGCATAAACTATTTAAACATTTTTGTTCAACAAAATAAAGCTGGAGTAAAATATAAATATTAGATGAAAATTAAAAGATAATTAGCAAAATTAGAAAAGAAAAAAAATTGAACTTGCAGTGAAGCTCTAAAATTACTACCTCATGAAATACAACTGAAATAAAAATACATTGAACCTAAATAGTAATATTCAACGAAAGAAGTGCAAAATTACTGAAAACTGAAAATAGTAATAAAACTACAACAGAATATAAATAATACCAGTCTATGAATGGCTTACTTGTAGTTTTTTAAAGAATGTAAACACATTAGTGTTAAATGAATAGTTACTTTTAAAGGTGAGCTGTTAATCACTGAAACTGGATCAAATCAGTAACTTGAACTTGATCAGTTTAACTAATCATTCAGAGATGTTTTGTGAACTGGATCAATTGATTCATTCAAGACAAATACTTGCTGCGTCCCAATTTGCATACTATCCACCCTAAATAGTATTCAAAAATAGCAATAGTTTGAGTTTGAAGTGCAGATCCATGCACACCCTAACGTCTAATTTTGCCCACAACAATGCATGTTGGATGAGACTGCAAATACAACTACAACTTAAATGAAAAGTGTTTAAAAACTACAAACATGGCATATACAGTATGAGAGATCAACAATTAAGTAGAGAAAGGGGTTTGAGCCATTATTAATCAGTATCTAACCTGGTTAAAAAATAATAATAATTAATGTTACCAATGTTATATTTCATCTGCAACAACACTGCGAAATTTGTTTGGTCATTAACTTTTAAACACATCGTTATGCAAGCACATGAAGAAAGTTCTTGGCATGAAAGACACGTGACTGGCATATCAATGTGCCTCTCCATTTCTCTCCAATATGGTAGGAAATGAAATGAAATGTGAAGGATGTTAACTGAGATAACATGATTTACAGGGCAGCTTAAAGGATGACAGGATGCACATAAGCGACAGAGTTATGATGAAGTAATATGTCCCAAACCTTGCTTACTATTATGCTACACACTCAAAAGTATGTGCTTTTTCTTCAAAAAGAGAGTACGTACTTTTAGAGCATAGTATAAGTAGGCAAATTGGGATGCAGCATCAAAAAAATTATCAGTCAAACATCACTACTTTTCTAACTAACTTTTATGAGAACAGATGTTGCTTTGAATGAATCACCTTCGATTTTCCTCACACAAAGCTATAGTGTGAGTCATGGGAATCACTTTTAGGGTATTTCCATCTGTTTAAAACTTGAAAACAAATGAAATCATAAGGGTTTGGAACAACATTTTGAGTGAACTATTCATTTAAATTACACTCTGACAAATAACAGACATCAGTTTCTCATTCCCATTTGCCTCGGTTAAATTTTTGTCTATGCTCTAATAAAAAAATACATTAAATAAAATAAAAGCCAGTGTGTTAATATAACTGATATCCATAACCATTTGCAGGGATGTTCTCCAACATTAATTCAAAACGCAGACTGAACTGCATTAAAACCCATCTGGAGTCAAAGGAATGCTTAATACCTTGGATTGGGTGATCTGACCTCTCTGGGACCCTGGCCAGTTTGAAAGAGTTCCAGGAGTGCAGTGTGGGCAGAGAGGAGGAGGCCTGCCGCCCGTACGACTCATCATACTGTGACACCAGGCAGTGGGAGGAGGGGACGTCATGATGAGAAAATAACTGCCTTAAGGGAAGACCCTGAATTAAACCCACAGACATGGTTTATCAGATCAGTGAAGGACAGAACGGATCATTCACAATGCAAACTAAATATATATTGCTTATAATATGGAATGCTTGATAGAGATTATATATATATATATATATATATATATATATATATTTTATTTTTTTTTTTTTTTAAAGCATACTTCAAATGAATCTGTTATTTGACTGACTGTACATAATCACACTGCAGGGATGAATTTTGTTCAAGTTTTGCACTTCCAGTTCTATCATCCTGAAATCACTAGATTGTTTGAATAGGTTTAAGAGCATGTAAGAATCATAAACGTTTGTTGCTTACGGAGCTTATTTTCTGCAATAATCCAAAGACCAATGGAAAACCCTTTAGGGGTTTTTGTTGAGGGAACCAAAAAAATGTGTCATCCCTGCAGCACTCCATTACACAAAATTCACCTGATTAAAAAAATAAATATGTGGACAATACTGATTGTTAGTTTAAATTATTTTACCATTATAATTGCATATTATCTTAAAACATACAAAAAATAGCCCATTACAATGTACAAAACAATTCACCTAACAACAAGTTGAACACTGTATCAATATTACAGTAATATGTATTAAAATTAATATTTAGTATTCTTAATTTTTGCTACAATCGATAAATAATAAGCAAAATGGTGCAAGCTGCACAGCAGCACTGTTTTTTGTTACCCAGATGAGTGGTCTAAAATAAAATGCAATCAAAATGCTGAGTAATTATATGTAAGTCAACTTATATAGGCTATTATTATATTATACTAAAATGAAATATGCATTAGCATGCAAAGAATTATCTCCCTCTACTACCAGAGTTTTTGGAACTTTGTTTGAAAGTCAAAATTCATTTTTACTTTTAAACACTTGAAGTCACTTGAAGAGATAAAGTATCACAATTATTATTCAGAGTTTTACAATGACATTTCAGAACTCCAAGAAGATGCAAAGGACTGTTATTTTGGAGTTTAATAACACGTTTCACGTCTATGTACGCCTGTCGACCGGCATCAAAACCGAATGTGATTTGCTCACTTTTGTGTTTGTGATGTTTGGTAAATGATGCATGAACTGATGAATTTGTCCCAAACCTCTGATCTGCGAAAAGCCCTTTGGGACATGACAGCATCGGGCCTGTGTGACATGTGGGGCATGTAGTCCATCCTGTAGCTGCTGTTCGCCGTCTTGCAGTCCCGAGTAAACTGTCTCACCACACACACATGAAAGACAGAAACAGCAAACAAATCCCATGCTCAGCAGAGCTTGCGGTCCCTTATTGATCGTAGATGTACTCTCTCAGGTCTGTTCCTGACTAGGGGACTGCAGAACGACTTGCATCAATCCCATTTGTCTGCCTTCAGTCTGTGTTGACCAGGCTCATCACCAGTGCTAATCACTTTTGCATGGATCTGAGCACTGTCTGAGGAACTGCACCCCTTTCAGGATTTACACATTGCATACTGACACGTGCTTAAGTAGTGTGTTAACTACTCGAAACAAGAACGATTAGAGATTGTCTAATAATCACCAATATATGTCAGAAGCTAAAAACATTTTTAATGCAATATTGAAATAAATCAGCAACTTTGAATTCAGTATGTTGGATGCAGAAACAAAATTCTTGGTCAGTATTTCCTACATATTATTATGAATTTTTTGAGCCAATGGGTTTTCATCAGATTCACCAAACCTTTTACAAGCAAATGCGAGGACCTGACAATGTGGATGCCAAATATGAGTATTTTCAGTATATTTACTATTAATTAATTTAATAGTTAATAAATTTAAAAGTTTTTAGTGCAATTCAGACAGATCCCACTGAACAATATTTAAGCTCTACATTTTCGTTTCTTATTCAAGAAGCCTTTTCATTCAAAATAACTATATCTTACAATACAAAAGAAAATCAACTTTCATTTCATTTTTTTTAATAAAATTCAACTTCTGACTTGTAATAAAATTATAGCAGGAACAGTGAATAATGGCATTTAGCTTAAGTTAGTATCAGTTTAGAATACTAATTAAAATATATTCATTTTAAAAATACAGAAACAAAATTATTAAGTAAACATTCTGAAAGCACGAGATAGGCCTACCATAATAACTGAATATAACTTTACAGTAGTAACTCTAAATACGATATTTTATTTTATGATATGAATAATAGGCTAAATATGATATTTACCATCTAACCATGTCATGTCAACAAATGGCAAAGTGGCCAGCTATTTATTATCACGTTAATTTTTGTGCCACCAAGTGGTTTAAAAGAGAATAAAGTCAAACCCCGTAGTATTCCACTGCGTCTTGAAATCAGCATTGATTAGACTATATTTATTTATTTATTGTAGACTTTATTATTAAGCAAAACAAACTTTTTGCTGAAATATACACAATATTATATATATATATATATATATATATATATATATATATAAAGATAGCGTCTGTCGATCAGATTCGCGTGCATTTTGTTATACATTCAAACAATAATAATTGTGGATATAAAACAACTTTTGTAATGTAGCGATCACAAGTAAATTAAGACGAGAAATCCACACAACACAATTCTATATATAAACTATGGATACGAAATTACATTAAACTTGATAAAGTAACACATATACCTACATGTAATCTCTCCTCCGCCCAATTATCAATGAGTACTTTGTTGCTGTATTTACACGGCTGACTCATCCTAAAGCAGCAGAGCCGTGATCGTCTAGAGTTCTGTTGCCATGGATACACCAAACACTAGGGGCGAATTTCAAACTTACGTGAGCATGCGTGAGCACTATGCCACACTTCCTACTCCCCTCGAAGGGCAGAGCTCTTTAAGTCGGTTCTTTCAAGGGTGTAGGCAACTGTCTCGTGTAAGCGTTTGGACCTCCCAGGAGAAAGGTCTGTTTGACCAAATGTTATCTTGACAACGCCGCGTCTGCGCACGGCATTCAGTTGTTGCAAACTGAACAAATAACTAACTAAATAAATATTATTCAAATGTTGTCTAATTGTGTCTAAATTAAAGTACTTGGGTATAGGCTTTGTAGTAGCAGAAACTGTTGAACGTGCAAATAAATAGATTTAAATTTTTGCACTTTAGTATTCACAGACAGTTCATATCGCGACTTAATACATTGTTGGCCATCATGTTGCCTTAAACTGAAGAATTATTTGCCATCTTATAATTATTAATTTATAATTTATTGCAGATGCAATATAGCCTACCTCTAACCACTGTTTTTTTGTTTGTTTGTTTGTTTGTTTGTTTGTTTTTTTGTTTTTTTTGCAAGTCTAAGAGAACACTTCACACACTACAACCCCTAAAAATGTATGTTGCTACCTTGTTTCAATATTTTAAAATAAACAGTGTCAATGGGTTCTTTATTTCTTCTTTACTTCTTTACACATTTGTACTGTAATTTTTAAATGCCTTAATATGGAAGCAGAATAATGACAATAGTTTTTGAAACATAAAGCATGCTGAATTCTACAAATCGAAAAAAAGATGCATTGCAATTACCAGTGCTTGCATTTCAATGCCTTGTATTTCCAGGGCTTGCATTTTTAAGTCCTGAAATTTAACATAGTTGTTTATTTAAGCTGGGAATATTTCAATTCAAAATATTTCACACACATTTTCATAATTAAAAATTCAATAATTCATATTCACCTTTCAGAATTCACTTCCAAAATATTCAGTCTGTTTAAAAATACGATGTATAATATTCGACAGGCAAATTTCGGTCATTTTATTTCACTTTCCAAATTCGCTGCCACAAATTCAGTGGTTAAAATTCGACAGAAAATTCAGCAGTCCACATCCGGGAGCCGCCGGAATAGCAGTAGAGAACCGATGCATGATTTCCAGCTGATGTCAGCCGCTCACCAGCAGGTGGCACAAGCGGCTGTTGATGAAGGCCATATGTGGATCAAGTCATTCATTCACAAAAACTGATCTGCAGAAATGGAGCACGCACTAAGTATAAGTTTTGATTATCGGGGCCTTTATTTCGGTTGCTTAATTTCTGTAACTTTTCTATCATGGCTTGTGTGACGCTCTGCTGTAATACTGGGGTTCCCCTCATACGTCACACTCCAGGATTCCCCAACAACGCCTAATGCCCTCAGTGAACTAATACAGTGATATAAGACCTCAGATCTCAGAACACACTTTACTGATGATTATGCGAACTATATCGCCAGTTAAGCAGATATAGAATATGAACGAACGCGCAATGTTTCACACTGTTTCCCTCAGAAATCGGTTAAAGAAAACGCATTACGCGGCTCAACACAATGACAGCTATTAGGCTTGTTTGAGATGCGCCTCGCCTGAAGTGTAGGTGAGAGCAGGCGGCTGCAGTGAGGGGAGGAGTGAAATAAGCGCAGTCAAGATTTACAGTTCTGACCTCTCGAAGTAGAACAGATAGCTACGAGATCAAAGGCGGATATCGCCTTATTCTCACTCATGTGCTGTGCTGCTGATAAACGTGATATAGGCTAATTTCAGTTCTGTTGCTTTTATATGTCGGTGGAGAGCAATCCGACACAGCCGCCTCGCCGTCGCGAGAGTTTTTTGGCACACGTCAGCACGACATCAGAACAAGGTGGACATAACTCGGACACTTTTTATTTATTTATTTTATAAGATGTTTATGGTAACTATTATTTAATTGTTTTTCTCTTTATATTTCTTTTTTGTTACTATTATTGAGGTTGTTTTGTATTCTGGTTGTGTATGTATTTTATTGCTTTGAGTGTATCCCCTGTGAATGTTATGTTTAATAAAAAAACAAAACAAAAACAAAAAAACTCGGACACTTTTCTAACCGGCATGCACCTCGCGGGGATCACCGGTGATCGGTTCTGCGCAGATTTTGCTCATCTCAAACAAGCCTATTAAAAGACCAAACTCAGATCTTACTGATGATGCAAACAGATGAGGATATGAACGCAAGTTACGGAACGCGCAAAACCGCAAGTTAAACATTTCCCATAAAGAATAACGTGGTTTGTTGCCTCAGTGATAATAAATGATTAAATTCAGCATCTAATTAATAAAATATATGACTGTATATTATGTACATTTAAGCAAATGAGCCCAGAATATGAGCCCACAACCAACAAGTTTCACCAAACCATTTTTTCTCCCATAGAAAACCAAGCGCGGTAGTTGTAGGTTTGATATTTGCTGCATATTCGCCTAGGCTGCTTTAGGGACCGTCTGCAAATTTACCTCACAGTACAAAACGAAGTAATAATTTATTAAATTATTTAAATTTAATTATTAAATGCCAACAATTTATTCAAATTAATGTTTACAGTAAATGAATAATTTACTCAAACTGACTAAATAAATATCGCCAATAACTCGCCTTAGACAATACTTTCCCTAAGTATGTACACTACACAAATATTTTTGAGAAAAAAAATTACAGTAATTCACCAAAATGGGATTTTTCGTGTTCCAAATGTTGTGTTACTAGTGACCAGATTGACTTACTACAGTTTAAATTTTGCCAACATCTTCCTCACTGTACATACAGTATATAATTATTCTTAAGAAATTACTGTAATTCACAAAGTTTTTTTGCTCCAAATTTGTAGTACATTCCTAGTGACTAGACTGTTACATTTTGCTAATACCTCCCTTAATGTACATAAAGTACATCAATATTTTATACTACAACCTTTGGAACATGAACAATTCCTTTTGGAGGTCTTACAGATTTTTTTGTTTTTGTTTTAAATAATTGTAAATTGTACATACAGTAAGGGAGATACTGGCAAAATGTCAACGTACTACGAACATGAAAAACCCTTTTGGTGAATTACTGTAGTTTTTTCAAAAAAAGATATTTGTGTACTGTACATACCGTAAGGGAGATATTGGCAAAATCTAACCTGTAGTAAGTCAGTTTTGTACCTAGCAACGTACTACAACCGTTGGAACATGAAAAAAAAAATCTTTCCAGGGATATTTTATATGTAAATAATTGTGTACTGTACATATATAAAAAGGGAGGTATTGGCAAAATCTCATCTGTAGTAAATCACTATGAGCAATACAAGCGTTACAATTTGAATGTGTGTTATTTTAAATGTTAAAAGTCCTTTTAATTTAAATACTTTTGACGTTTTAACCCAGTCGGTGGAATTGTCAGACGGTCCCTTGGGTGCGATAGCGCGTCAGTGCTTTCTCCGGTTTGCATTTGCAGCAACAATACACCTTGGCGGTTTTGAACTCCTTTTTTTATGTCGATATAAAGTGGTTGCTTACTGTTAAAACTAATCGTGGTATTGATATCTTTGTAGGACTGTCGACTCTATAGATCAGTGGTAAGGGAAAGCAACGAAAATGCAGCGCGTTGCGTTCTTCTGACCTCATTTACTTGCCTGTATATAGTTCGCATAATCATCAGTAAAGTGTATTCTGAGATCTGAGGTCTTATTTCTCTGTATTAGTTCACTGAGGCGCGTCACGCGTCGTTGGGGAATCCTGGAGTGTGACATATGAGGGGAACCCCAGTATTACAGCACAGGGTCACACAAGCCATGATTAAAGTTACAGAAACTAAGCAACCGAAATAAAGGCCCCGATAATCAAAACTTCTACTTAGCGCTTGCTCCATTTTTGCAAATTAGTTTTTTGTGAATGAATAACTTGATCCACATATGGTCTTCATCAACAGCCGCTTGCACCACCTGCTGGTGAGCGGCTGACATCAGCTGGAGATCATGCATCGGTGCTCTACTGCTATTCCTGCGGTTCCCGGATGTGCACCTCTGCCGAATTTTAACCACTATATTTGTGGCAGCGAATTTGGAAAGTGAAATAAAATGACCGAAATTTGCCTGTTGAATATTATACATCGTATTTTTAAACAGACTGAATATTTTGGAAGTGAATTCTGGAAGGGGAATATGAATTATTGAATTTTTAATTATGAAAATGTGTGTGAAATATTTTGAATTGAAATATTCACAGCTTAAATAAACAACTATGTTAAATTTCAGGACTTAAAAATGCAAGCCCTGGAAATACAAGGCATTGAAATGCAAGCACTGGTAATTGCAATGCATCTTTTTTTTCGTTTTGTGGAATTCAACATGCTTTATGTTTCAAAAACTATTGTCATTATTCCTCTTCCATACCTTAAACTTTATTTGTTTTTCTTTTTTTACTTCTAGAACCCAGATTTGACATAACTGCATACCCATTTGAGACCTGCCTGTTTTACTGCTAAACCACATTGCAAGTTCTCATAGTTAAACCTTAAAGAAGCACATAATTGTGGGAAAATTTCCTGTGTATTTCTTAGATACTTGTATAAAGATTAATGTTGATTAAATACCTAGTTCACCCAAAAATGAAAACTGCCGTTTAATCTCCCTCCTGTCATTCCATCCCATAAAAAAGTGTGCATCTTCATGACACAAATGAAGATATTTAACCCAAAACTCTGACACTTCAAAATGGTTCTAAAGAAAGCATAAAATAAATCCATATGAATGGAGCCATTTAAACTACTTTTGGGCCAAACGGTTCTATGAATGGTAAGGAGCAGTTTTAGTTATATTTCCACTTGAACTTGGTTAGGCATGGTCTGACTACAAACCATTCTTGATCTGGAATTCTTAGCCAAACATGCTGAACCATGCTGTAGAGTGCCTGTAGTGACGTTGCTGCTCAGGATTGGTTTGTCTTTGACCTAGCCACCAGTTTCTCTGTAGCTGGCCAAGAGAGCTATTTGAGCAAAGTAAACAAGTTAATAGTAAAATTAAAAGAAATATTTCATCCTTCATAACATGGGTGCTATTTACATCTGGTACCATATCTTAACTCTTGCATTACCAAGGCAACGACTGACACATTTGTGTTGCATTCCAAAGAGGTCTGTTAACAGCCCAACAGTGAAAAATTAAACCATATCTGTATCGACTTGGGCCGGATCGGCACAGAATGGAATGGATTGGCCCTGCGGTGGAAAAGCGGCTCAAGTCTTCTAAATAGACCTGGGCCCAGTTGCGTGAAAGTCCTTAAGTAATCTGACTTAGGGGTATCCCTGAGGGGAAAAAATTCCCTGAGGTAAGGGATTTCTTTAAGAGCGTTGCAACAAACGTCTTAACTGTCACCCTTACCTAGAGCTGTGTCCGAAACCGCTCCCTATCCACTAGTGCACTATATCGGGTGTCAGCCATTTTGTAGTGCTGCCCGAATTCTGAGTGAAACGCTTAGTATAAACACTTAAGCTGTGAGCAATTTCGGACACAGTCCGAACATAACATAACATAACTCCTTTAACATAACACACAGAGTTTCACCCAATCTCATGTTAATCTTGAGTACCTATAGAGTAGTACCGCATCCTTCATATCTCCAAAAAGTCTTTAGATTTATCATATTTATAAAAGAAAGATACAGCTTTATGATTCTTTCCGAAAAAAGCCGAGCTCCTGGAGTCACGCCATGGGTGGAGCTAAAGAGTGACGAGCACTTGAGCAACACTGCCGATCACCAGCAAAACACATTTGATTGGGGTGCTGGGGGGGTCCCGGACCTCCCATAAGCATTGGGAACCCCCCATAACACCCAAAAAATATACTTGGGGGGGGGGGGTCCCCTGGTTTTTCAATAAAACTATAATACCTGAAACATGAAACTAGTGAAAATGAAATGAAAGGATTCGATTGCTGTACTAAATTTAGACTAAAATAGCTCTTTTTAAAATAGCTCTCCACTTTCTCTCGAGGAAGAAAAAGGGCAGATGCTCAAACCCCCTTTGATGTCTATGTGTGCACGTGCCAGCATACCAGCATCATCACTGTGTCTGACTCTGTTCCCCACTCGGGCTTGAACTGATCGTAAAACTAAGGACATCATTAACTGACTGTCTTTATATTTACTTTGAAAGCTGAAGCTTGCGATTATGGTAAGGGGCGTTACATTTTTGACGTGCGCTTGTGGTGTTCGGCCAATCATAATGCACTGTGTCAGCTGGCCAATCAGAGCAGACTGCGCTTGTCGGAAGGAGGGGCTTTGTAGAAAACGACGTGTTTGAGAGAGGTGGGGCATAGAGGAACTACAATAATGTACAGTATTTGAAAAATAATGTGTTTTTTGAACATAAGCATGTCAGCATATTCTGTTACACCAAATGCACAAAATAATGACCTTTAAAATAGTATCATATGACCCCTTTAAATTCAAATGTGGCTCAGTACCTCAGACAGTATGCCATTTGAAACACACCATAACATTTAGTGAGGGAAAGAACTACAATCCCATGAAGCATGGCAAATGGCATTAATCTAATTAAAAAATTGAGAAATTTAAAATTATTAAATTAAAGCTGTTGGTTGTAACTATAAACCATATGTTTTTTGTTAATTTCAAAACATGCATATACCAATATTTTTGTGAAAGGCCTTTAGACCGACTCCAGTACAACATTGGCTGCATTTCATGAGACTGGGCAGAGCTAAAGATCCTTTTGGCCCTTTGCTCCCTGCGACTATTACTGGTGGCATCATGGGTAATGTAGCTCTTAATATTATTAAACGATTATTTTTAAAATAAGTTGAATTAATGCTAACAGATGGGTTTAACAAAAGCATTAACAATCGATTTAACAACCTCGGAGCTCACAGCAGGCCTGTCTTTAAAGGTTTGTCAATTATTCATCCATTTCCCTGGAGAAAACGAACAGAGTTTTTACTTCCATAACCCGACTGTTGCGCTCTATGGGAGCAGCTGCGGCAAAAGAAGTTTCATCAGATTCCTTTAAACGCACCATGCAAATGCTGACTAACAATCTGAATGATGATAATTAGCTTCACTTGCAGCACCAAAGGAAAGACTGCAGTCTCATACAAATGAGGCTGTACAAGGGACATGGGATGTGGGAGGAATTTTAAGTGTCACACACTGGAATATCATTCATGAATCAATGGACAAATTGAGCATTGTACATTACAAACATAGTTTAACACAACAATCAAAAACAAATTGTTTGATAAATATAATGTGACTATTTTCTTGCTATATTTAGTCATAGAATATTGCTGAATGACATAGATTATTTAAGGAAAAAATCATAACAGTGTTTGCCCACTTTTCAGTAGCCTTTGTTCCAGAAGTATTTTTTTAATTCTTTTTTTTTCCCATAGGTATTGTGGTTTTTTTGTTTTTGTTTTTTTGAAGTCTTTAAAGACTATAAGCTATGAACCAAACCAACCAGCTATGAGGTGAATCACAAACTTTGATATTTGATTATAGTAACAAAAAAAGTATTTGAAATTTAAGAAAAAGAAAACATAACTACAATCCCATGATGCATTGTGAATGAATGAATGAATCTAACTGTAATCTATAAAACTATTTATCTATTGATTTAGAAAATATTGATTATATATAGGCCTATATTCAGAAATATATAAATAATATATTTTAAAGGGATAGTTCACCCAAAAATGAAACTTCTGTTATTAATTACTCACCCTCATGTCGTTCCAAACCCGTAAGACCTTCGTTCATCTTTGGAAAACAAATTAAGATATTTTTGATGAATTCCAAGAGCTCTCTGACCTTCCATAAACAGCAGGGCATCACCCTTTTGCCATTTTGGAGAGAATCACGGCATACACTCTAAAAAATAAAAGTGCTTCACAATGCCATAGAAGAACCTTTTTTGTCTAAATGGTTCCATAAAGAACCTTCAACATCTGAAGAACCTTTCTGATTCACAAAAGGTTCTTTGTGGTGAGAGGTTCTTCAGATAAAAAGGTAGATGGTTCTTTAAAGAACCTTAGGCTGAATGGATCTTTGTGGAACCAAAAATGGTTCTTTTATGACCTCGCTGTGAAGAATCTTTTAAGCACCTTTATTTTTAAGAGTGTATGCACATGCTTTGATCTGAATGTAAACAACGTATGCGTGTGCTGCCGCTGACACAGAACAGCATACGTTGTTTACGTTCAGATCAAATGGGATACTCTCCAAAATGGCGCCAGGGTGACGCAGACGAGACGAATTGTTGAATAAAGTCTTTATTTTTGTTTTCTTTGTGCACAAAATTGATGTCACATGGATTATTTTAACAATGTCCTAGGTTTCTGGACCTTGCTCGTGGTAGGATCCTTGCTGTCTATGGGAGGGTCAGAGAGCTCTCGGAATTCATCAAAAATATATTAATTTGTGATCTGAAGATGAACAAAGGTCTTATACGGGTTTGGAACGACATGAGTAATTAATGACAGATTTTTCATTTTTGGGTGAACTGTCCCTTTAATAATATTGTATCAGTTTATTGTTTAAAAATAATCCAGTGTTACACATCTATGAGTGGCAAACGTATGTGAATCTTTGCTTTCAATATCTGGTGTGACCCCCTTTTGCAGCAATAACTGCAGATAAATGTTTCTTGTAAACGCTGATCAGTGCTGCACAAAGACTTGTAAGAATTTTAGCCCATTCAGTACAGAACAGCTTCAACTGATTTTGGTGGGTTTCCTCTTATGAACTGCTTGCTTCAGGTCCTTCTACATATCAATTGGACTAAGGTCTGGACTTTGACTTGGCCATTCCAAAACATTAACTTTGTTCTTCTTTAACCATGCTTTGGTAAAACAACTTGTGCGCTTGGGTTCATTGTTGCATGACCCACTTTCTCTTGAGATTCAGTTCTCAGACAAATGTCCTGACATTTTCTTTTAGAATTTGCTGGCATAATTCAAAATTCATTGTTCTATCAATGATGACAAACCATCCTGGCCCAGATGCAGTAAAACAGGCCCAAACCATGATACTACCACCACCATTTTCACAGATGGGACAAGGTTCTTATGCTGAAATGCAGTGTTTCCATTCTCCAAGCATAACGCTTCTCATTTAAAACCAATATTTCTATTTTGATCTAATCCATGCATTAAATATTTCTCCAATAGTTTTCAGGTTTGTCCACGTGATCTTTAGCAAACTGCAGACGGGCAGCAATTTTCTTTTTGGAAAGCAGTGACTTCTCCCTGCAACTCTGCCATGCACACCATGGTTGTTCAATGTTCTCCTGATGTTGGACTCATGAACATTAGCTAATGTGTGAAAGGCCTTTAGTTAAAATTTACCCTGGTGTCCTCTGCAACCTCATAAACTATTACACGTCTTGCTTTGGAGTTATCCTTTAGGTCGACCACTCCTGGGGAGGGTAACAATGGTCTTGAATTTCCTCCAATATGTCTGACAGTGGATTTGTGGAGTCCTAACTCTTTAGGGATGGTTTTGTAACCTTTTTTAGCCTGACTAGCAACAACAACTCTTTTTCTGAGGACCTCAGAAATCTCCTTTGTTCATGCCATGATACAATTCCACAAACATGATCAGACTTTGATATATCCCTGTTTTTAAATAAAACAGATCACGCACTGACACCTGATAGACATCCTGTTGATAGAAAACACCTCTGAACAGATGGACTCTAATTTCGCCCTTCAAATTAACTGCAAATCTTAGCAGTTCACATACTTTTGCCACTCACCGATATGTAATATTGCATCATTTTCCAGAAAAAATAAATGACAAAGTATATATTTTTGTCTCAATTGTTTGATCAGGTTTTCTTTGTCAAACTTTCAGGATTTGCTTAAAAATCCAATGACCTTTCTAAAAATTATAAAGAGTTCAAACTTTCAAGCACCATTGTGTGTGTGTATGTGTATATATATATATATATATATATACACACACACACAGTGGTGCTTGAAAGTTTAACAACCTTATAACTCTTTAACGGTTTGTTAGTTTTTACATTTTTCTATGGAGCATTTTTGTTCATTCCTATTTTTTCACAAACAAACAAAAAAAAATAACCTAACAGGCCACATTCTGAATCTTTCTGCCAAATCTTTTGACTTCTCAGTCAGAGAGTCTTTACATATCGCACAATGCTGTCCATACCCTTTTGAGAAGACTGAAATGTCAACCAGCCCTGGTTGAAGAAACTGATGATTCCATGGAAGCCATCAGTTAGATGTTCCCATGTGACTTCCACTCCTACATCCTTCAGTCGCTTAAGGAACAGAATGCCATCATCCCTCAGCACATCAAACTCACAGGTCAGGATGAAGGTGGGAGGCGCGAGGCAAAGAACATCATCATCGGCTAGTAAAGGGGAGATCTCTGGATCCAGCCCCTTTTTGATGATGTGATAGACATCAGCATCATGGCTTGTGATAACCTGCGGACTTCTTACTCCCTTTCTAAACTGAGGTGGAAGATTTTCTGGATCAAGCCATTTCTTATAGCGAAGTTTTAGCTCGACAGGAACATGCTTGCCTTCCAGAATCTGCTGGCTCACAGACGTATTCCCGTTGAGGTACTGGAGGAAATAGAACACCATTCGGCCTCTGAACAATATGGGCACAGAGTGGTTCTGCTGGTATGAGGGCAGGTGGAAATCTGCCATCTGTAGTGCCGGGTAGATGAGAACCTGGGCACAGGGAGATGGCAGATGACCATCCTGTGTCTTCGACAGCCTCTGGCAGAGAGCGGCTGCCAGGTTCGCCCCTGCACTGTCCCCACCAACTGCCACTCTGTGTGGGTCCACCCCGAAATCGGTTGCCGCTATTGACAGGAAGTGGCGAGTCACGACCTCACAGTCATCTAGGTGGGCAGGGTACCTGTGCTCAGGGGCCAGACGGTAACTAAACATGGGAAACAGAGAAGGAAAACAAGAGGGAAAATGAAACCAGCCAAAACTTGTCTTGATTTTTACATCCAATGAGTATGCAAAAAGTCATCTTACTCAACAGACACAACTGTGGTGTCACTCTCCAGTGAAATATACTGACACACTTCATCATAGTCATCTGTGGAAGATCAAACAATGAAAACGTGAAACTATCAACAAAACAGTATTTCACTCTTTCTTTGAGTATATATTACCAACGCAGCCAAACACCCATCCGCCACCATGAAAGTACACCAGGCCCCTTTTCTTCTCTCCTGAGGCAGCAGTAGGCTCATACACCCTCACTGGAACTCCACTGAAGGTCAAGTCCTTAATACGAAGCCCAGAGGGCACTGGCCTTTTGCGGGCCATGATACAACATTTGAACCTTCGTATAAAATTCATTTGATGGCACAGCCCCAATCGCCCCAGAATTTGGCCCTAAAAGTGGGTTGAATACAAAACTGACTCGTTGACAATGATTGGCCAATTCGTAATACTCACTGTGCCATTAAATATGCCACTCAGTGGGTAAAGAAGTCCGCTTAGCCATTTAAATTCTGTACTCATATTCTGGGATAAGAAAAACAGCTCTATCTCCTTATCATGTCCTTGAGAGAATATCGAGCTAGTGCTTACAGAAAAACATTTTTAGTCTGCAGTATAAATGAGAATTTAACAAGAAATCAGAATATATGATTGGATTTGCAAGCAAACGCAACACAAACAGCATAAACACTCACCACAACGCTTATCCCCACATACACACAATGAGTCACGCGTAATTTCCAAGGATTAGCAACTCCAGGAGGAATATTTAAATTTCTTAGTTCTAAGTACACTGGGACAACTACCAATAAACAAAAAGCAGCAAAAAGAGCTGCAAATGCAATGAGCAGTATTGTGATTTCAGTGTGCATGGCTGGTTCAACGTATTATATTCACAGCAAAAGATGTTCAAATACATGTTCCCTCCCCTTTATAGTGTAGGTACAGGTACAGGTTAAGGTGTGCCAGGGTTGCCAGGTCTACTGGTTTCACACCAAGTGTGGATTTTTTTTTTTTTCCCAGAAGACAGCTTAAATTTTAATGTATTTTCAGCCAATCCTCTACAAAGTAAAACAGATTTTATTTTAGACTAGAGGTGTTTCAATTGCAATACAGTACAAAGTTCACAAAATAGAGTCAGCCAGTGTTGGGAAGGTTACTTTGGAAATGTAATAGGTTACAGATTACAAGTTTATTAAAGTAATGCAACTGGTTACATTTGATTAATTTTTGACTACATTTCTAAATTTCTAACAAATGTTTTCAACTGTTAATTATTTCCAAACATTTAAACCAGGCAGGGTTAACCTTACAGTAGTATTCAACACTGATTACTGTCATAATTACAAAATTGTTCATCACTTAAATTAAGATTATATTAATTTAATTTTAAAGCACAGCCACCACAAAATTTTAATTTTTAAAAGCCTTATCACCTCTTTTTAACTTTGAGATCATTCTGAGGTTAAATGCAGATTTAAAATCATAACAAGAAATAGTTTAATACCTTTGATACTGTTTTTGAAATCAAATATTTGCATAGCAATGACAGAAAAAAAAGCAGCATATACATAGACCCAAATAGGAAATATTCAAAATATTCAATTTTTCATAACTGTCATTTAATAACATTTTTTTTCTCAGTAACTGTAAAGGATTACAGTTACATTTATTATTTATTTTGTAATTAAATTACATAGCACCATTACATGTAACTATTTCCCCAACGCTGGTAACAGCCCTAGTAAAAACATATGGCACTGTATAAATTTATACTATCCAAGTAGATGAAAAGTCTGACCACAGTACAAATGAAATCTGCCAACCCTGACTAATGCCCACTAGGTACGTTCTAACTGACCAGATAAGCTAATTAGTATTTCAACAATGCACATGAAAATATGCTGGCTGATGTTTACATAAGAGATAACTGATGGTGGCACAGCTTTAGTGGAGACAAAACACTCATATTCATCAACTGGAAACTAATTCAGTTCCTTTAATCCTATTACTATGCAAATGTAAATGATAAAACTATCTTCCATGACAGACCATGTTTGCACTATGGCTACCACTGAGAATACATCAGATTTAGTGAACTTTCACTGTTGATCTGCAGATGGCAGTGACACTCTAACTGAAAAGAGAAAATATTTTTGTTCAGCATCATCATGCGGTTATATCTCCACAACAAAATGTGCAAGATAAAATAAAGCCATCAAATAAAAACAGAGAATAATGGTTGTACAATACTGTGCAACATAAGAAAATTAAGTCAGCATCTGTGATTGTGGGCCTGTTTTTGATCAACAGATCCAGAAATGGTCAAATTCAAGTGAAACATGCTTTTTTTCCACCCACCAGACAACCATTAAACCTTCTGAGAGTTGCTGGGCCATTACTAAGAGGCAGAGCATAGCACAAAGCAGTCTTTGTGAGGCTGCATTTTGACCCAGTCCGGTCTGAGCAGCCCTCCATTCAGCTTTAAGCAGTAGAAGCAGAGGCCAGGCCAAAAATCACAGACTGGAATCTCCACAACGGCTCGTGTGTTTACTGCGTGAGTTTAAGAGCCATTTACTAAGGTCTCCATGTTCTGGAGGTGCACTGGTCTGCAGGAATCCTTCCTCTGCCTGAGTCTGAGCACTGTGGGCTGAAAAGAGCAACATGATACCCAAGTGTGTGTAACAACATTTAGAGCAAACCACATGCATGTTTACACACATACATCACACATTGAAAATTTGACATGGAAAGTAACTAGGCCTAATCGTAATAAATAAAATTAAAATACATGACAGGGATATTGAGAAAGCTTCTGTCTGAAGGTAATGCAATTTTGTTGTTGTTTGTCTGTTTTAAAAACGAAGCCTAGATCCAGTTTGTAGGACCACTCTAACAAATACATTTACAATCCACTTTAACAAATTAGTGGATTTAACAAATACATTACAATCCACTATAACATAATGTAGCATTACCTTGAAAAAAATATTGTAAACAAGCTTGCCCACTTGTTTAGCCTACTAGCCTATGCAAACAAAACAAAGTTAGGCTTCATCATCAGTTAGGAACCCATAGGCATACTTTTTGATAGCAATCTTTCCTTCGAAAAACAAGTTTCTAGCATTTGTAAAACTGCATTTTTCCATCTTAAAAATATATCTAAATTACGATCTATGCTCTCAATGTCAAATGCAGAAACACTGATTCATGCGTTCATGACCTCGAGGCTAGATTATTGTAATGCTTTATTGGGTGGTTGCTCTGCGCGTTTAATAAACAAAAAGCAGCTAGAGTTCTTACTAGAACCAGGAAGTATGACCATATTAGCCCGGTTCTGTCAACACTGCACTGACTCCCTATTAAACATCGTATACATTTTAAGATATTGTTAATTACCTATAAAGCCCTGAATGGTTTGGCACCTCAGTATTTGAGTGAGCTCTTATAACACTATAGTCCTACACGTCCGCTGCGATCTCAAAACTCTGGCCATTTGATAATACCTAGAATATCAAAATCAACTGCGGGTGGGGGATCGTTTTCCTATTTACCGCCCAAACTCTGGAACAATCTACCTAACACTGTTCGGGAAGCAGACACACTCTGTCAGTTTAAATCTAGATTAAACCACAGGAACCAGATGAGTCCTTCGCACAATCTGACTCTGCTGCAGCCTAGATTTAAACTGCTGATTTTGTCTGGCCAGAGGAGAATGACACTATTTTGACACACTATTACCCCGTCTAAATACTGTAAAGCTGATGTAAAGCCACCCAGCTTTATATCAAGCTGATGTAAAGCTGCTTTGACACAATTTGCATTGTTAAAAGCGCTATACAAATAATAGTGACTTGACTTGACTTGACAAAGGTAGGCCTGCTATTCAAAGCAGACATTATAAGGTCATAAAATGCAATTTTTTTAAATTGTATATAACACTTAAATATATTTTCTGTTAATACAAATGTGTCTTGTCAAACCGGTTCATTTCTCCTCGTCAGTTAAATCCTCTGTCGTGTTGACACTTGTGTTAGCTGGCAGCTTTTATCAGTCTTAACTGTAACTGTGTCAAATTCGTCACTAAACAACTAGGTTGTTAAACCGAAAAACGTCAATCCAGTGATTCATTCAACCACGTGCAAACGTAACCAATACGAAACGCATATCGTGCAAAAGAATTGGCGTTTCGTTTGTGAACGAATCTGTGTTTTGAATCGACCTTTTTATGTGAAGGAATCATTTCACTGAACAACCTAAAGAATGTTGTTCGAGTCTGACCAAGCGGCACTGAACGAGACTTAACATGCACGAATTTAACTGAATTATCTCGTTTGTTTACAAGAATCTGCTGACTGATTGAACGAGCCGTTTGTCTAGTTCGTCATTTAAACATCGATTTAATCTCGTTCACAACAAATAAAGTCTCAGAAGAATATCGAATGTGTCAAAATGACTGAACATACACAATTAAAATGACGCATTATTTATTCTTTTTTTTTCTTTCTACACCTTGATTAAAGTTATGCCCAGTAGCTGACAAAATATTGGGAATTATAATAAGACTGCTTTGTCATTTGTGGAAAAAATTGATCTGTATGCAATTTTATTAATAGAGGACATGTTTCTACTTGGCGTTTTGTGTGTGTGTGTGTGTGTGTACGATTCGAATCGAATGATTAAAGAAGTGCATAATTAAAGGACTCATTGTAGCATAAATGCTCACTAAGCGAATCATTTTAGTGAGCCGATTCAAAAGATTCGAATCACTGGAATTTAGGAAAAATCCCCACTACTAGTTACAATACGCGCAGGTTGAAATACAACGAAATTGCCTGTGGCACCACTTCTGGGGGAGGGGACATAGCTGTCATAAAGAACCCCTCACACCAGCTTTGATAAAGCAATACTTCTGTCAGTCCTCCAGCTGTCAATCAAGATAAATGGTCTCTTTAAAACCCCTATCAGATCCGAGGTATCGTCATAGTTGGATTCTGGCCGCTGTCAGTAGCGACAGGACGGTGCAAAGCAGCAGCGCACACTTGTCGCAGCAAGAGCTCCGTGGATAAAGAGTTTGTGTGGAATAAAGGTGCGCAAAATGACAGATATTCCGCCGGGGCGCACATAAACTGCGTTGGATTGTGGTAGATAGATGCATTTCACTCTATTTAGTGTCGGTCAGTTTTGCAAAATAAGGCGAAATTGCCTTAACCACTCCTGTAAAATAAGAAGAGTAAAGGTGATCGCTCCGAGCAAGGATTCAATTAGTTCAGCAATTGTTCCAGGCAAGAACTGAGATAAGCGGATACTGAGACGGAGTGAAATGGATCTGAAGGCGCTGGGCTGCGTGGTGCTCTTACCTATTCAGATATTCTACTATATTGTCAAGGCGACCGTGTGCTGGTTCTTACCGAGCAGGCGGAGAGATCTGACCGGAGACGTGGTGCTTATCACGGGTGGCGGACGGGGCATCGGCCGTCACCTGGCTAAGGAGTTCGCCGTGCGTGGAGCTAAAAAGGTAAACATGATGTTGCATTACTGTTGGTAATGGCTTGGTCATACTGCGTAATATTTCAATTCAAAACTTTCCACGGGTGTATAGTGTTAGTATAGCCCAATAGTTTGAATTCCAGGTGGTCTCCCTCTTTCTTTCTTTCTTTCTTTCTTTCTTTCTTTCTTTCTTTCTTTCTTTCTTTCTTTCTTTCTCATTCTGATTGCTAACTATAAATCACAACTATCAGTCTGATTGATTACTCAAAGTTTCATTACATTATACATAGCGCTATTTGGCATAGAAAACACAAAATTATCGCCATAACTGCTTTTAATATAAAAAATAATTTAGCTATAATGATGCAATGTTACTATCAAGAAACATACATTTATTTATATTCCATGACTGTCCTTCCCTTACAAAAAAGTATCAGTTTCCACCAAAATACAATACAAAATAGGCCTATAATATTTTCAGTGTCAGAAGCTTTCAGAATCTAGCTGTAATTTAAATGGTTCACTGCACCTCCTTAACCACTGTTTAATTACACTGATGAAGAAAACTGATTTGAATAATAGGCTAATTAATGGAAAGTTGTTTTAACAATGATTAAAACATTTGTACAGTCTAGCTGTACTGTAATAATCATAAATGTTGAAATCATAGTATGTATGTGAAAACTGTGGTTATTATGGCATATTTTGTAAACTAATCCACATTATCACAAATCATCAGCCTAGTAATGGATGTGTTTGTTTTGTTTTGCAAAGTATCAGTCTGTATGGGCTACTCCTCTCCCTAGGGGCATCACATGTCCTCTTCATAAACCCATTGTCTCAATGGTGCATAGGTCATAACCCCTATGGTCAACAGACCAATCAAAATGTAGAGCTGGAACCCAATGTCTGGTTCAACTTGTAATACAAACTGGGTCAACTAACAAACAGCTATTTTGAGGAAAACATCCTTCTTTCAAACTTTGACAGCTTTAATGTTCAGATTATTACATCGGTCCCACTAGAGAGGCTAGTGGCCAAGAGGTTCATGGTGCCAGCAACTTTGACCTTGACTAAACACTTAGATGATTAGGCTTCTGACTTTTCGTATGAATTTTTACTCTGTTACGAGCTCTGTCTGGAGTATTTAATGGCTTAATTTAATCCCAAATTTTTCCCAGACATGAAAATATCCAAATGATGTGTCTTTAGTAACCCTTTGAAATAATCAATAATTATTTTTTGAATTTTTTTTTTTTTTTTTTTTTAAATTGTGTTTTATGCTCAGTCACAATAGTGACCGGTGGGATAAGGTGAGTACTGAAATCACATATTTCTGCAGTCATAAAAATTGTTATATATCTTAGCTCAGCTATTTTAAACAGTTTGATCACATTCTAGGGTTACTATTATGCATAAAAAAAACCTTATGCAACATTGATAGGAACACTGAGATAAAAAACAAAAATATTCAACCATCACCGCATTTGTTACATTTTTTCTAAAATATAACATCAAATTTTTATATCAAAGCTACGAGTATTACAACATCATTATTGTAATTTTTTTCTAACATTTGAATTTTTAATTTAGTGCAATATTTTGTTATTGCAACATTTTATTGTAATTTTCACTAGCAACTACCATTGGATTATATTGTAAACCTAAGTTCACCGTTATCCCACCGGTCACTGTTGTGACCATCAACATGTTTACTCACTCTATGACCACCCTCAACAAAACTGAATATATGCAAATGACACCCTAAAGATAATGTGTACCAAAAATCTTTGTCATATCTTTACGTTAACATACTTTACTAGCCTTTCGTTTTGGAGCTTTAATGCATCCATCATCTTCTCAAGGTGCAAACAGGAAATAAACTGCTCTGGTCATGTGACAATTTGCACTAATCATGTGAAACTGCACATATTTAATTGAGACCCTTTATTTTTTTCATATTTGCAGGAAGTGCACTAAAACATCAGTCGGTACGGTTTTTAGAGCTTTATAAATGAAAAACTTTTTTACGGTCACTATTGTGACCGGTGGGATTAAATTTCATGTTGCCAGTAGTGTAACGTTTTTGTGTCCCTGCAGTCAGATTGCAAAGCACAGTCTAATGAAACAGGACTGTGTGCTGAAAGTCAAGAGCTGGGAAGAAATGTCTCAGCTGCCTCACCCACCCAAGACATTGCATTATAAATAGACCCAGTGGCCCAACTGTAATAAACAGAGCTTAATAACTTCTGTAACTGTGACAGGGGCCCCCATGCTTGGCGGCATTACACCCATGGCTTTACTTTGATTTATACACATTTCCCCTCCAGAGAAGCTTGTGTGTATAGGGCTAAATAAAAACCCATCATAAAAGTCGCAGCACAAACCTTGCACAGCAAACAATTCGGAGACCTCAGATCCCTGAATGCTCACCAACATGCTCAACGTCCCAGGGTAAAGGTCTTTGAAAGAAGCAGCTTTGCAGCAGTACGTTAAAGGAAGCCACTGTGCTTGTCAACACCCCGTTGTTAGTCATTGTCAAGGTGTGAAGGCTTTGGAAGAGACACCTGCAGTGGCTATCTTCACAGTTAGCCCATTCTTAAGGAATGCTAAAAAGGCATGAATCATAAATGCACAGGCTCAAATTTAACTTGACCACTAGGTGGGGGTTGAAATTTTCCAGAAAGCAGCCATTTATTATGCCGTCCAAGAGGTCAGCAAGTACTCACTGCATGGTAATTCAGCACTGGAAATATTTTGCAAAATTTATGTCAGTGCCCACTAACCAAACCCTAAATGATATAAGAACCAAGAAAAATAAAAAAACAAGAGCAAAAATACTGGAGCTCTTAAAAATAAAGCTTCTTTATTGGCATCTGTAGGTCCATAAAGCCAAAGACCTTTAATATCCATGGAACCTTTCCATTGCACAAAAGGTAGTGGGAAAACAGATTATTTAAATATTGTTTGCACTAAGAAAGAAATAGAACTTTTCACCAAAAGATTCTTCTCCCAAAACCTTCTTTTGGAACCTGTGTACAGAAGCACCATCATCTGTGGCCATCCATGTGGTCCCATGGCTAATGGCTTAAGGAAGTGTGAAGGAAGTGAGCCCTATGTAAATTGCTTTCTGTATGTGTATGGGCTGGGGGAGGGTGGCAGGGACCATACAGCTCCCAGCTGGGAAGTGCCCTGTGGCTGACCCTTCTGTCTCCACACTAATTAGACAGCGGCAGGCGACTGCCTCCTGAACTCCTTGTGCCCCCGTCCACATTCAAACCCATTCCATAGGGTGCAAAGTGGATGGTGAAATGCTGACGTTATCATGCCTTTCACCATAAACCAGCTTAAATGCTCCTTCATGAGGGCTTCAAACACAGAGCACTCATCATTTGTGTTCATCTTTAAGGAAACACAATGTGTGTCCTCACAGGACTGGATTAAGCACGGTTTGTTTGCTCCTTATTTTTGCATATTATATGCTAATGCGGTGCACTCAGCCATTGCTACTCTAAGGACTTGAGCGATAAGACTTGCTAATGTGATGTGTGCAGATGAAGCTCATAGTGGGATTGTAAGGGAGACCACCTTGTGAGCTCTTGTTCTCTGACAAAAATATCAAGATTGTTGTGAAATCCTATTATAAGCTTAATCAAGACCTTCCCAGTAATTAGCTCAAAGGCCATGCATATAAAGCAGACCCATACAAGAACACACTGGCAGGTTTATCAAATAAATGTGCATTAGGCCAAAGAGGTGAAACCACCTACAGACCAGACCACCTTTGGCTTAATTCATCAGCAAACATCACTGATAGGGACTACAGAGATTGCTCCAGGTTAATTAGGATGGTTAACATCAAATCATTATCTGGTTAGAATTCATTTAGCGAAAAAATAAAAATAAAAAAAAAAGAGTAAAATGGTCTTACATTTTTAGTGAGTATGTTTCTTCACATTTCAGATTGACCCCAGTAATAGCTCCATTTTTCCATTTAGGAGTCGGCTGAAATACATATCGAAAAGAACACACCACATGTTTAGAGGAAATTTCCACAAACCCTTTCTCGGTAGACCAATTACAGGCAACCATGACAAATAAATGCGAACCATTTTTCAGTGACAACCACCCAGCAGTGTGAAAAAGGTAACTGTACACTTCAATATTCAATTCTTGCCATTAAAAGCAAAGCTTTGTGAAAGTAAAAACCTCAAACCAGACCCTGGGTTTAGCTGACAACAGTATTTTGGTTCCAATAAAACTGAATGTTAATGGAGGGCAAGGGTAAGTCCCTTTCACAGGCCATCATTATAAAATATCATAATATTAGCTCTCCACTAGTTTGTGATGGACATATTCACACATATTTATCTCAGAAATCAGGACATATACAATAGAATACAGTTTTTATATAGTGTTACTGTAGACCAGTGTTGTTATTGTTAACTAAAAATTAAAAATTGTTTTCAATAATTAAAATAAAGCTGAAACAAAATTAAATATAAATATTAAATGAAAAACATAAACAACACTAGGGCTGGGCGATTTATCTCATGCAATATGCATGCGCATCTGGTCAGTAAAGCCGGTTCCTTGATTGGCGGTAAATCCCCATCACCTGTTTTCAAATGGAGCGGCATTTAATACACGGAGCCGTAGTTCACTGAGAAGCTACGCAATCTCGCGTTCATTATCGAAGGCGATTCATCTGCGATAATGAACGCGATATTGCGTAGCTTCTCAGTGAACTACGGCTCCGTGTATTACATGCAGCTCCATTTGAAAACAGGTGATGGGGATTTACCGCTAATCAAGGAGCCGGTTTTACTGACGAGATGTGCATGCATATTGCATGAGATAAATCGCCCAGCCCTACAACACACACACAATGACAAAAGCACATAACAAAATGAATTAAAATTAAAATGAAAACTATAAAAAAACAATAGAAAGCCAACCAATAGAAGCCAATTCATAGTACTGTACATACTAACCATGACAGATTTAGTATTACATAAATAAGTAAATAAAATAGATTTCAATATTCATATTTTTACAAATGAGGAAGATTTTGTCATCTTTTGTCCCAAAAGGACAGTTAACCTATGTGTGGTTACATACGCACACACACGCACACACGTTGTGCTTCCATGTTTTCTATCACACTACACCAACCCTACACCTAGACCTACCCCTCACAGGAAACTTTCTGCAATTTTAGATTTTCAAAAAACTTCATTCAGTATGATTTATAAGCTTGTTTCCTCATGGGGACATAGGCAGTGTCCTCATAAACCACCTTCAAATTGTAATACCTCTGTCATGCCCATGTCATTAAACAAATTTGTGTCCCCGTAAACCACAAAAACAAGTACACACACACACACACACAAACAATTATGAGGTTGTTGAAGCAGAAAATGGCTGGGTCAGTATGCCCAGCAGGCTGTGGAATCTCTATGAGAATTGTCTGTGAGAGATGATGAGGCAGCATCACTGATTTCATTACCTTTCCTTGACCTCTCAGACTGACAAATCTAATTGACCAATCACTGCCCCCCTATGTTCCCTGTCCCAGCCAATCCATTCACATAGGCTTCTCTCTTAATCCTTCTCCAACCTAATAGTGACCGTGAAAAATAGCCCCACTGTTCTTCAATGAATGGGACTCTTCTGTTTATACCATACCCAACTACTGTGTTTCATATGTTGGTGTGGTACATACTGTATTCCTCTCAAATGGAAAAAGCTTTTGTTGTAAAAAAAAAAAATTGTGGTATGACCCTTGTGGTTTGTGGCATAAATTAAATTTGAAATACTTTTTTTTTTTTTTTTTTTCCCATGGAATACCATTTTAGAATACCATATTCCTCCTAGTCCTCATATACAGTTCCAAGTAAATGTGGTTTTAATTTAAAAGGGACATACTGAAATACAATAACAGATTATCATCTGACTCATGCTTTCTGTGTCAGAAGTTTTGGCATGAATTATAGGCCACATATCCTCGTGTTTACTAGTAAACACCCACATTGAAGAACGCAAGTCATTATAAATTAGGTAAGACACTGTTAAAGCACAACAACTGACAACATTAATTCTTTCAAGCAAATTAAATTGACTTTGAAACGTGAATTCATGTGACTAAGTACTTATCTTTGCTATTGAGCAGTGACACGTATAGTTTTGCTTTCGGAAAGATGATTTATGGCCAATACGACAGATCACTTCATGCTTCGTAAACCTTTATATTTCTTGTCAGTTTTCTGCTCTGGTCCACCTTTGACATGTGGTTCTTATCTCTTAACAGCTAATCCTGTGGGGCCGGACGGAAAAATGTCTGAAGGAGGCATGCGAGGAGATCGCCCTCATGGGGACGGAGTGCCATTATTTTGTTTGCGATGTGGCCAACAGAGAAGAGGTTTACAAGCAAGCCAAGGTTGTCAGAGAAAAGGTATGCCCATAATATCGTACCCTGAGGAGTTTCTTAATTAAGATCATAATAAGATTAGTTCAAACTGGTTGGCTCTAATAACCTGTAATAACCTCAGTGCTGGCTTTGTCTCAGCTCTGTTGCCTTACACCCCCGTAGCCTGGATAGTGATTTCACTTCGCCTGAAATGTCTGGGTTAGATAAGGCCCAGCAGTATGGCAGAGCTAACTAGCCATGAAAGAGAACAAAAGCACATTTTTGGAAAGAATATCTCACAGTGGGTCTTTTTTTTTTCTTATGGTAGGTGGGAGATGTTACCATTCTAGTGAATAATGCTGCAGTGGTGCATGGGAAGAGTTTGCTGGACAGTGATGATGATGCTCTTCTGAAGTCACAGCACATCAACACAATGGGACAGTTTTGGGTAAGTATGTAAATGAGTTGGGAAAGGATAAGATAGGATGGATTTGTCTGATTCAATGTTGTCAAAACTAAAACAAACTATTAAAGTTGCATTAATCTAAATGTAACACTTTCTTGTCTTTTCTAGTTTGCTTCCAAATTAAGGTGACCAGACGTGCCACTTCCCGGAGACGCATTCTGCCCAGGATTTTGTTTGCCGCCGATGTTTGTGCTGCGCCGATCGATCGTTGTATGACATCAAAGTACCGCGAGAGCTATAGAGAGCAGAGCAGACGGCTCCTTATGCTTTCTAATCACTCTCGCGGTACTTTGATGTCACACAAAGATCGATCAGCATGGCACAAACAACCAACACCTGGCTATTTTAGGCAATTTAAAAATCCTGGGCAGAACGTGTCCACGGGAAATGGCACATCTGGTCACCTTATTCCAAATAGTTTAATAAACCTGGTATTGTATATTACGAATATTGTTGGCTCTTGTCTGCCAAATGCATAAATGTAAACTTAAATGTTACAATTGTTAAAAATCGAAATGTTGCCTCATCAAATAAATGGAAATAAGTTTAATTCAAATTATAAAATTGCCAGAACTAAAATAAATACTAAAATAAAAACTTATTTTTTAGAATTACTAAAATAAATGAATAAAATTAAGATATAAAAGCTAATTCAAAACCTAAATTAATTCTATAATAGCATATAAATAATACCAAACTGACATTGGCAGAGTTTACCCTAATCTGAGGCATCTGGTTATTTCTGGTTTGACTGATTATCAGGTAGGCTTATAGTTCACTCTAAAATTAAAATTCTGACATCAATTACTTACCATTATGTTATTCCAAACCCGTAAGACCTTTGTTCATCTCCAGGACACAAATTAAGATATTTTTGATGAAATCCGAGACTTTCTGACCCTGCATAGAGAGCAACGCAACTACCATACTTTTTGTATGCAAAGAAAACCAAAATAACGAATTTATTCAACAATTCTTCTCTTTCGTGTCAGTCTCTGCCACACGTTCACAAGAGTATCACTCATGCGTGTGATGCTGCTGACGCAGGAGCCGGCGTTCTGACGTAGAACCCTGATATGCTGCGGCTTGTTTACAAATAGAGGAATGCACACTTATGCGCTGATATAGAAGAGAAGCATTGTTGAATAAATGCATTATTTTGGTTTTCTTTGTGCACAAAATGTATTCTTTAACAATGTCCTTACTACATTTCTGGGCCTTGAACGTGGTAGTTGCGTTGTTGTCTATAAAGGGGCAGAAAGCTCATTTCATCAAAAATATCTTAATTAGAACACTTATGGGTTTGGAGAAGCTAAAGTGTCATTTTTGTTCCAAAATCCAAAAAAAAACCATCCCCAATTTGCTATTGGTTAAACAGACGGTCCCACGGCCAAACGCGCACCACTGGTTAATGTTGCTATGTTAGACTAAAACAAATAATGCAATGTTGTGAAATCACCACAGAACACATTAAAATGAGATATGAAAAAGTATTTTAAGTTAATAACATTGTTTACGTATTAGGTTATGTAATATCTGGGATTTTTACCACCTGCCTTCCAAATTCCTATACTTCCAGGGGTTTCATTTACCTTTTAATAATCCTTTCATCCACAGACCACAAAAGCCTTCTTGCCTCGTATGCTGGAACTGCAAAATGGTCATGTTGTGTGTGTCAACTCCATCCTGTCTCTTTCGCCCATCCCTGGTGCTATAGACTACTGCACTTCTAAAGCATCATCACTAGCCTTCATGGAAAGCCTCACTCTGGGGTTGCTGGACTGCCCGGGGGTGGGCTGTACCACTGTCCTCCCATTCCACACCAACACTGAAATGTTCCAAGGCATGAGAGTAAGGTGAGCTGATGGGTACAGCACAAATTAATAATTTAATAATTCCACTCATATAGACAGCTTTTTCAAAATCCAGCAAATAATCAGTTCAGTCTTACCTTTACTTTTGATTATCCCATTTCAACTGCCAGTAAGTCACATTAAGGAAGCAAAATGCTGCAGTACTTTTATGTGAACATCAAATCAAAGTGGACCCTATGTACTTTGTTAATGCATGGTTGTGGTCATATTTTGAATGATTCATCAGTACACATTATTCCAAAAAACTATTTTCTTCATAATCTTTAATCAGAATGCAAGAACTTGGTTTTCAGTTGAAACAACTTTACTTTTCTGTTGACGTCACATCACACAGACTTTTTTTTATAATTATAATAACCAATAGCCACATCGCTTCTTTTAGCAATCTCACATTTGACTTTCTTTGTTTACCATTTCACAATGGTGCATATTTGTAAGTCAGTAAAAACCACTGATTTTCTCTGCAGGTTCCCCCAACTCTTCCCTCCTCTAAAGCCTGAGGTGGTAGCCCAAAAAACAGTGGATGCTGTTAGGACCAATACACCCTTTGTTTACTTACCCTGGACCATGCATGCACTTGTTATCCTCAAAAGGTATAGCCTGATACTATTTACGAATATAAATTATTTCAGCAAATAAACCATTACTGATTATATACTTTTTTACACTTGAAACAGTGTGCTACCGCAGAGTGCCCTTGAAGAAATCCACAAGTTCTCAGGAAGCTACACCTGCATGAACACTTTCAAGGGACGGACATGAGAGGTCTAGAAACGACGATGGAGTTTCAAATGTTACTGTTTCATGTTTGAACAAGCGCTATGGAGTATGCCAGAAGCAGCGAGTTAGAAGAAAAAGACGGCATGCCAGAGCACATGGTGCCTCATTTCTAGGACCCTTTGCAGGTCATCACTGGCTTCTGTGTTGCAGTGTTGGACAAACACAGAATGGACACAAAAAAAGCCTCAATCGACCGCTGTACTGTATGTTTACTTTAAAGTTTTTAACAATCACATTTTTAACTACTGTCACTGTAAATTCAGCATCTGAATAAAACGCAGTTTTAAAGAGAAAAGCCTTCTATTGGGATGTTTTAAAATCCAGGCTCACAAAGTAAATCTGTGGTTGGACTTGCCCTAGGCATCATACGGTTGGAAAGTCTGTGTTGTCCCACGGGGGCCGACAGCAATAAATGCCTCTTCAGCACTTCATACTCACCAACACAACAAGCTTGACCTGCTGCTCCAGCACGTGGGTTGACTCATTCCCCCTGTCAGATACCTTCACTCTGCTGCTGGTAGAAAAAAAATAAGTCAGATCTTTTTTGTGTCATTTTTCTTGGTCTCTTCTCTTTTGAAAAGATACAACAAAGATGCGAGCTTGGTTTATTTTCAAAGCAGGGTCGAGTTACTTTTTTAACTTTGTGTTGAAGGTTTGGCTCAATTGTAACTGTGCTTTCAAAAGCATGTACTTTGTTCTGAGAACAAAGTTACAGGGAGACCAGGGAAAATGCTGTGCTTTCTTGTGATTTACTTTATGGCAAGCTGGGAATATTTAACCACAGATCCATCCAACCACTACTGTGGTGTTATGTAAAAAAAAAAATATATATATATATATATATACACGTGTGCCTTTCTAAGATTACTCCTAGTACAACTCTTGATGTGATCTGAGGCTATTTACTAAAGCTGTTGATTTAAAAACATATTTCAGTTACATTTTTTTTTTTACCCTGTGTAACATTAAAGCTCTCAAAATATTGATTTAAAACAACTAATTAATAAAAAGTATCCACAATTTAATCATTATTATTAAGTAGATGTATTTATTTAGATATTTAAATTAAAATATTTAAATATGTTAATTGTATTAATGTGATAAATCTAATTCAGTTATTTATTTTATTTGATTGACCAGTGTTGTTAAACTATTGAAAATTGAAATAATGCTGAAATAAAATAAAAAAGATTAGAAACTGACACATAAAAACTTTAAAAAAAAAAACAATATTGCCGACTGAAATAATATAAACTTAAGTACTAATAATACTAAAACTAAAAATGAACTGAAAATAAATTAGAAATATTTATCTAAAAAACTAAAAAAATAATTAATGAAAACTAATAAAATGGCAAAAGCCCATAAATGACTAAAACAAAATAAAATTAAAATAAAATTCTAAAAATAAAAGCTATTGCCAAAATATCTCTCAACTTTTCGCTCTATGTACTGTGCAAACATGCATATCTGAAGTGCAAAAACCAAGGTCAACCCTCTGTGCAAGTCCTAATGATGAAGAATACATAAAAATGTGGGATCTGTCTAACCTCTAGCCAGATAAACCACATAAAAATCATATGAATCACAGTAAACCACAAGCACCTTCTTCAACAATTACAGCTATGCTGCACATCCTGAGTTTGAGAAGAAAATAAATTAAAACATGCTCAGTTAAAGGAAAAATAGGAGTCTCTTGTGGACTGGTTTTCATTGCCCCAGAGTGGGCCATTTGAAATGCTGCAAGAAGAACGTAAAGTCGCCCGAGGGTCATGAAATTGGGGAGTTGTACGTATGCGAAAGAAAAGAAGGGTTCAGACCCAAGCGGGAAGGTTCAGACCAGGGTTAGTCAAACATAAATCATAGACCTCTCATAGAGTTCTGACTGCATTCATACTCAATTGCAAAGCCTGCTTGAAATCATTAAACCATGTTTGCAATCCATCCTCAGTGATCAGACTTTGATCAGAGTCCCTGTGAGCTGGAAAAAGACATATGTGGAACAGAAAAACAAAACAACAAAAAAGACAATGACTTTTCCCCACCCGGAGCAGGATTTATTATTCCCAAACACACGAGACATTCTTCATAAAACACATTGCTTATTAATTACTCCTCCTATGTGTATCTCCTTCTGAGAAGCCTCGTAAAGCATCAGAGTAAGAGCAAGAATACTGATGATTTAATTCAGAGCGTATCATGATGCCTCCAATCCACTCAGTCCCTGCGGATTCATGAGTGGGAATCTTAATGTTGCAGGTCTGTGGTTATGCATTTATGACGTCTGTACTTTATTCTGCCGAATCTGTTTTCCATATTAGTCTGTAATCCTTTTTTCTTTCAATCCATATTTCCTGGCTCATGGATCAACAAGGCTTATGAGGAAATTCAAAAAGCCACAGAAATCCTAAAAAAATGCACTCTGAAAGGGCAATGTCATGGTTGATGGAATAAGAGAAAACAACGTAAATCAATCACGGCAATTATCTGAAACTCAACAAGCTTTGAATGTTACCTTTTTTCTCCTGCATGCTAACTTTCAAACTGTCTTAAAATATTCCAAAAGTAAAAAAAAAAAAAAAAAGGCTTTTTTAGTTGTAATTATGGGCAACTGAGGTATGAGGTTAAAGGTCATGCATAGTCAGTGTCCTTATGCCAAGACAGAAAAGTAGAGTTTTTTTTTTTTTTACAGCTGAATCTACCAAACCCAACATTTATTAAAGGGATATTTGAGTGAAATTATGTGCATGTTAACTAGGGTTGGGTACCGAAACCCGGTACCAATATGGCACCGGTACCTATGTAACCGGTATGTACTAGAACCGAATCAGAACGCAGATTTCGGTGCCTCATTTCGGTGTCGTGCCTGAGCGATCGATTAAAATATTTGTCCTTTGTTTCTCCGAAATGAACGTAAGAGGCATCATCACCGGCACCGCACGTGAAAAATAATTTCTCGACTGAGAAAATGCACGTGAACTGAAGTCGAAAAGCTCTAATAATACAAGTCCAACAAATCTTTGTAGTAACGCGAGTGTGCTGTTTTCACATTCCGACTTAAAAGCACTACTCTGGAAATGAGAGCGTCCGAGGAGCGCGTGAATGCAGAAATTACACTTGCTCTGACGGCGGGTTAAAATCACATTACATTCTAACATTGTAACATTGCAATCTAAAAACAAAAATAATGCTTTTAAAGCAGAAGTTAAATTTACTAAACTAAAAATGAAAATAATAAAAAAGCACAGACTAATTGAGTAAAAAGGCTATTTTGACATCCCCATTACGCATTACAGTTAGTGCTATCATACAAATACACTTACTTGTAGGTTTAAAATTCTACACGTCACATTTATTGTCCAACTAAAAATATTTCAGCAAAATGTATATTTTAGTCAGAGTTATTGCGCTCCGTCTGTTTGGCACGCATGCACGGCGGTGCTCGTTCGAAACGAAGTCTGTGAAGTTTAGTAGTAGTAGTACTTCTGACAGCAAAATGGAAATATGTCCATGGCTTTCTAACATTTACAGATGGAGAATATACCTGTGAAATGTAAGTTATGCATTACGGAAAACAGCAAACACATTAAACAGCGCGAGAAGCATCTCTGTCAGCAGCACACGCAGCCTTTCTGTCAGAGCATCTGACAGGGAGAGCGCGAGCCGCTTTAAACTGAAACTATAAACTATAGGCTACTATATCTTACGAGTTTTTTTTTTAAAGCCCTTCATATAAAGCTTGTCACATGTTTAGAACAAATTGTATTATGCACTTTCTCCGCAGCAGTTCAGTCTGTGTCCTCCCTAGATATTTTATCAGATACGCTCGTATCAAACTAGCCTACTGTATATCAATATTAATGGTATTGCTTCATACCGTATCGCTTATAAAGAATATATCGATATATCGTACAAACTCTATACCGCCCAGCCCTAGCTTTAATTAAAATGCCTAAAGCTAAAATTCTCTTGTATTCACGTTTTTAAACCTGTTGTCCAACAAAAGAGAACATTATAACCTTTTTAGTCCACAACACCAGTTAAATGCTTCCTTTTATGATCTGATGTAGCTTCTTGTCACAGAATGAGGCAGAAAATATGTTCCATAGGCTACTAATGCATTGATTAGCAATGGATTATAAATATACTTTATTATGAAAATACCAGAGATGGCTTGAATAACACAGACAAACTATATATTGTCATAGTCGAGTGTTTAATGTATTTGTTTTATCATTCAAAACGTTTATATCTTCTGTTTACTCAGTTACAGCGATAGCAATGCCTTTGTCCATATTGGGGATTTCCTGGAGCTTCATGAGTTCCATATACAGTATGTGTATATAACAAGTATCGGTTCAGGCACCGTTTAGGCACCGGCACCGTTTTAAAAGTATCGATTTGGCACCGGTATCGAAAAAACCCCAAACGATACCCAACCCTAATGTTAACATTTACTCATTTTTATGTTTTCTAAAGCTTTATGTGACAAACAGACCAAAATCATTGACAACAACTAAATTTTTCACCAAAGTGCTGTTAACAACTGCGAACAAATAATTTATTCAGTGAGTTCGTTCCAGAATCAAATCGGTTTGATTTGTGAACAAATTCTTCAGATTATTTTCAAGAATTGGAAAATAGTTTACCTATTGAAATATCTGACTAAAAGAATGATTTGTTCACAAATCTTTCTGAACTTTCATGCACATGACAAGACGACAAATGTCAAGATTTGAATAAATAATGGTTTACGGTTTAGGCTCTTATGTATGGCTTCAGAAGACTTTGGATATAGTCATATGGACAACATTTATCATACTTTAGTGGTGCTTTTTTGTCTTTTTGATGCTTAAGAGCCTCAGTAATAACTGGAATTGTAAGGAAAAGAGCAAGTAAGTCATGAAGTAATGACAGAATTTTCATTTTTGGGCAAACTATCCCTTTAAGATGAATATTGCTAATTTATATCCTGACGTGTGGTCAGAACAGAGAATGAACAGTTACATATAGTTTCCACATCAGACACTACACCTGGTTCTATCAGAGTGTGCGATGCTCCTCTAATGCTTCCTCTATAGATGAAGCATACAGAAGAGCAGTGTTCTTATCAGAAAGCATCTTTCCTGTGAGCTGTGGTGAACTTCCACTCCCGCTATATCTTTTTTCATTAGCATCGCTTTCTGGAACACTATTATCACTGTAGTAGATCAAAGCAGGAACAACAACAGAACCGCGAACATCACAGCCAGGCGAGAAATTACATAAGGGCTGCACAGCCGTGCCAGATCAGCTCGCCTTTATGGCCGGGCTGTTTATTACACTCAAGCTTTCATCTAGCTGCAAGGGCCTACACCTCTCCTATCGAGATTACAATGGAGACAAAAACAAAGACTTTGCAATGGTTCTTTACACTGATCCTTGCATGTGCTCACTTTTGATGGAATAGCATGTGTGTTGTGGGAATTAGTTAAAGGGATAGTTCATCCAGGGTTGCCAGGTCTGTGAAACAAAACCAGCCCAATTGTTAGTCAAAAGTAGCCCAATTGCATTTTTTTTCCTGCAGTTTTCCTCATCTGTCATAATCACATTCTGGGTAGATTGCTTTAACCTGCAGTCTAAAAAACATCCAGCTGCAACAGTGTATAAATAGCCTAATTCCACGGGAAAACCTCAGATTTGGCAACACTGATTGCATCCAAAAATGTCATTTCTGTCAATTTACTCATATATGTCATTTCAATCCTGTATGACTTATGCAATGTACAAAAGACACTGATTTTGTGAGTCCAAAACAGTATTGGACCCCGGTGACTTTCACTGTATGAACCAAAAGAAAAAAGAAAAGAAAAAAAAAATACAAGTCTTCTTTTTTGTTTTACAAAAGCAAAAAATGCATACAGGTTTGGAACAACATTAGTGTGTGTAAATTATGACCATTTCCATTTTGGGGTGAAATGCAGCCATTATGTTGCTTTAGGGGCCTCTGTGTTATCAAACCCATGAGTTTAGCCGGCTGACACAAAAAAAAGAGACTTGGAAACAGAATGAAAGCCAGAAGAAAATGCAAACAGACAGAGGGAGTAGAGTGCATGGGTTAAACACAGTTTCGGATTTGGCAATGTATTCTGGGGTCTTTTTAAAGGCCACCAGGCCGCAAATTTGTAGCCTCCACTGAAAGTGCTGTTCCCAGATGGATAATTTTGTGCACATTATTTACGACCGAGGCCACTTCCTTGTCAGTTATGCAACCATGCTCCATTCTCAGGCGTTGTACCAGGGAAAACAAAGTTCCCCTTACTGACAGAGTCCAGAGTTAATCAAGCTAAGACCATTAGTGGGTCATGAAAAGGATACGTTCTTCATAGCACCCCGAGCTAATGAGAGAAACAGCTTATAGAGCTTATGCACACTTTCAACACACATCGAGTCATGACTAAGTGAGAGACCAGATGTATCTGAATGCCTTTGGCCATTCATAAATACCGACTCAGAGGTCTTCCAGAGGAGACAAAGAGAGTCACCTTTCTGTGACCTGTTGCACTGTGTTTGCTCCCGCTGGATTTATTGGCCCGTTTGATGTCAATATGAGGACCCGTGTGGGAACTAAATCTAAAAAAGTGACAGAGTTCTCACTCACAGTTGCACTCGCCAGATCAATAAATCTGTCAGATCAGACATCGTTGATCCTTTGGGAAAGAATTCTTCACTAACAATCACTTTGAGATAACTGGCTTGACATGCGAGGATGTATGGGAGCTCTGGTAATCAAGTCGTCTGAGGATGGGCTTGCAAAGGAGATGTTACGAGAGAGATGCTCTGAATACAGCATAAGTTACACCATTGGTAATGAAACTGAACTGAGAAGGTGAAAATAATGGATTTTAAAGGGCAGCATTTAGATCAATTTGTAGCTAGATATTTCAATAAACAATTTGCAAATTAAAGCATTGGAAGTTCAAGAAACCAGGCCAAAAATAAGAACATCTTGCCTTTTACAGGCTTATTGTTGAACATAGCCCAAAACTAACAGATGTCCTTGATGTGAATCACCCTTCACTGCCATAATACTAGCCCACAAATTCCTACACCAAAACATCATTTAAAAAAAAAAAAAAACAGCTTACAGACCATAGTCAGACCAGACTGCGTAAAGCCTAAATATTACTGGTAATCTGCAATTACTAGTAAGCTCAAACAGCAGAGTGTGGTACTAACTCTGTCAATGCAATGGATTCAATTCTCATGGAATGCATGAACTGATAAAATATACATCTTATGGATTTCAAGTTGCTTAGGGTGAAAGGGTTGTCAGATGCATAAACATAATGCCTTGTGACCATACATGCTATATCTTGAGTTCTTGGTAGAGCTACACAGATGATGATCAGTCATGATGGTAGTGCAAGCTTCTCATTCTGTTGGATAATTAAGTAGGGAAGTGACAAATTAGCATTTTCTTGTCATTGAGGCCACAGTATTCATTTAATTGGTTTTAAAGATAATAGCTGTTTAGCAAGAAGCCTTTGAGATCTCTTGAGATCTTAAGTCATGACATCATGATGATACTGGACTTGTTTGGACTTTTTAAAAACAGAAATTGCATCAGATTTTGACCTATTAAGCCAAAATTATGTTTGAACAACAGTCCAAAAGAAACTAAATGAAGTAAACGGCACAATGATTGAGTGTATTTTGAAACTCCCCTTAATTCAGTTGACAGAACGATGGTTTCCTAACACTGCTGTAATCTTTTGGCCGTCGGTTTTCATCGGAATCAAATATAAATCTACACATGTCGGGGTGGAGCGTCTGGCTCTTTTGCAATATTTCTGAATTTACTGCACTTAAAACGATAGAAGGAAATGACTTTTGGAAAGTGTACAAAAGTGCATCAAAGCAAGGACCTGTAAACCAAAAACAGCCCTGAAACGATGACCTTACTCTGGCCTACAAGGGCCTCAGCTCTTGGCAGCTCATGCTTCCATCTTTCCGAGCTGTCATCGTTCGAGTGATGGGAACTGAAGATGAAGACAAGCATGTCAATACCCGCTGCATGACCCCATTCCCCTGGCTGCCACAGCCAGGCTGGGATGAGCATAGCTGGGCTGGGGCTCACTGGAACGAAGTCTTGGAATCCCCACATCTGGCTTATATCTGTGGCTTACGGTCATTTGATTTTTGGCTGATGGCTTCCAGTAGTTCCACAAAGGCTGGATTGTTCTGAAGGCGCAGGGCTTTTCTTCTCCACTCAGTACTGGCGCCGGTGACCACAGCTGGGGCTACTTTTTGCAGACGCAGGCACAGCCTCAGCCCCAGCCCCGCAAGGACTGGAGACAGGGAGGAGATGAGCACACCCCACTCAATGGGGACACCAAGCTCTTATAGACCATTCCAGCAGTTACTGTCAAATAAGACTGTAACGTCAAGTTATTGTCTGGATGTCCACCCCACTTTGATTTACAACAGTTGTGATGTTCCAAAAGCTGAACGGATTTCATGGAAAGCAACTGTTGTATGGAGCTTCGACCAAGTTCCATTGCTCTGATACATTCCACCTCTTCAGACCCATCCTCCCCTGTTTTTCGGCAGTGCATTGCAGGGCTGACAATTGGGTTCAACTTCAGGTCAAGCTCTTTGCTTGACAATGGGCCAACCAGTCTTGAATCAGATCGGAGCAGGCAGTTTTCCCATAGGGTCCTCACACACACTCAAAGGGGACTTAGCTTAGTGGCCTTTCCTGTTTCAGCCTCTCATACCAATAGAGATCTCAGCATTCTTTCTCTCTGTAGACCTTTGCAGGTTCCATTCGGCTGTGCTCTTTCTTAACGGCATTTAAACAAGGGCTGCGTGTCCATTCAGGGGAAAACAAACAAAACTAATATCTGATTTCAAATTATGTCGTTGAATGGCTAATGTAATTTGAGCTTTTTAGCAAGTTCTCATTTTCTTAAAAAGCACATCTCATTTTTCTCAAAAACACATTTTCTTAATCAGTGTTTTTTTTGTTTTTTTTTTTAAGAAATATCAAAAAAAAAATATTTACATTAATACTTTTATTCAATAAGGATGCATTAAATTGGTCAAAAGAGGCAGCAAAACCATTTACATCAATTTACATCTATTGTAAAAAATCTGTTGTTGTTTATTTGAACTTTCTATTCATCAAAGAATCCTGGGAAAAAATGTATAACTTTCCACAAAAATGTTAAGCAGCACAACTGATTTCAACATTAATATAAAAGTTATTTCTTTATTAATATAATTTGTAAATAATAATAATAATAATAATAAATGAAGAATTGTTAATTGAGCACCAAAGTAGCAGTAGTAAAATACAAAACAGTTATTTTAAATTAAAACTGTATTTCACAATACTGTTTTACTGTATTTTTAATCAAACAACTTTTAAAAAAAAAAATCTTACCTAGTCTGACCCTAAATTTATAATACTAATAATTTTATTATCTGAAACTCAAGTTATCTAATATATGTGCATCTCATGTATATTCTTCTTCTTTAAAAGACGTTATTTACTGGTCAATAGTACATATTTTCTGCTGATTTTTTCCCATGATATCAGTTTGACACTTATTACTGTAATTGTAATACAGGTTGACAGTAAAAATATTTTTAAAGTAAGTTTGTTTCTTGAGCTCTTTGGTGACAGGGCTGTAGGTATTTGCAGGACAGAATGTGCTGGTGCGGTTGAGCCAGCAGAGGACATGGATCCTACACATTTTGTGTGTGAACTCTGGCTGAACCCCTGGGTTACTGTTTCAGGCACGCTCTGACAACCTCACCCCAATGACCCGGCTCGCGACTACGCAGTTCACCAAGAGGTCCCCTGTTCATGCACACCAGTCCCATCAACCCCCTGCGCTACCCCTCCATTATGCCCTACTCTACCCTCTGCCCTGTTCTTCAGTTCCACTTCTCCCCACTTCTGTTTGCCAAGCCAAGGAGATGGGAATCTGTCTTTGTTGAGCCTTTTAAATATCAACACAAATGTAAAACAATTTGTTTTGCATACCAGACATACTGGTAACACAAACTCTTGCTGGGAAAAAGCGAGTTCAACGAAAGTTTAGATGTCAGCTGAAGTGCAACATTTGCATACACATTACATTACATTTTAGTCCAGGATGTACTTGTGCAATAATATCAACAGATTTCAAAGGCTTGGCTTGCTATAAATGGATAGGAGAAAAAAAAATAAAACCTTGACCTTCATTTTAGCAATTCAGTGTATACAGCTATAGATTCATTAATTTTGCAGTTATCCGTGAATCATTTATTAGTGTCTTATTTTTCTTGGCAATATGGAGATACAAGCAAATTAAATATGGGTCACCAGAAAGCCTCAAAGATGAATTTTTAATACAAAAGCAAGTAAAAAAACATTTAAGACAGGCACCTCAGCATCTGTAATTAAGAGAGGCATTACAGTTTAAACTTTTTTTCTTTTAATTTTTCAGGGTTACCCTTGAGCTTTCAGTCAAATCTTAATTTAAATCGGAAAAGACTGAAGTATCAAATCGGATTACAAAGCTGGCAACAGAAAAGTGAAAGTTTGAGTTTCAAAATCAAGATCAAACTCATTGTCCTATCTGCATGAATGAAAATCTAGATGAAGTGACACCACTTTCAGCTCAACCTTCGAAGATAAAACTCCCTGTAATACCAGCCAGCACATAAATCGACCACAACGTCACTGCACATCTGGGTTCTACACACTAATGGCAAATAAAACAGCAAGGCAGCTAAACTTCATCACCCACATCCTGATTGATGTCTTGCAAGTTTGCACTTTATAACGTCAGGATAATCTGTCTTCCACAAACACTTAGCTTAAACGACAAAAAAAAAAAAAAAAAAAAAAAAAATT
>JAFVLL020034315.1:0-10509 GCA_021397915.2 Tor tambroides
ATTTCACAATGAGATTCCCCCCCCCCCACTTTCAATTGTTTTACTTCAATGATAGGTTAGAATTTTGTGAATTTTAAGATCAAAAGGATAAACAATGCAGATTTATTTTCACATCCAACTTTGCTCATATTTACCAAGGGTGCCAATATTAGTGGAGGGCGCTGTATAGAGCTGAATATCATTAGCATAACAGTGAAAGCTAACAACATGTTTCCTGATGATATCTCCCAAGGGTTTCATGTAAAGTGTGAAAAGCAACAGTTCTAGTACTGAACCTTGAGGTACTCCATACTGCACTTGTCATCGGTATGATACTTCACCATTCACTGCTACAAACTGATGGCGGTCAAATAAGTTAGATTTGAAAAATGCCAATGCAATTCCACTAACATAATTTTCTAGTCTATTCAAAAGAATGTTGTGGTCAATAGTGTCGAACACAACGCTAAGATCCAGTAGCACTAATAGAGAGATACAACCATGATCGGATGATAAGAGCAGGTCATTTATAACTCTGGTGAGTGCAGTCTCAGTACTATGATACAGTTCACATCCTGACTGGAAATCCTCACAGATACAATTTTTCTCTAAGAAGGAACATAGTTCTGAGGATATTACCTTTTCTAGTATCTTTGACATAAAAGGGAGATGCAAGATTGGTCTATAATGAATTAATACTTTAGTGTCAAGTTGTGGTTTTTTAATGAGATGCTTAATAACAGCCAGTTTGAAGGTTTTTGGGACATATCTTAATGACAGTGATGAATTAATAATATTCTGGAAGCAGCCCTTTTAGTAGTTTAGATGGTATAAGGTCTAACATACATGTTGTGGGTTTAGATGATTTAAATACAATTCTTCCTCTTGTATAGCACAGAATGAGTGGATTTTTTCCTCAGGGAATCTGATGCGATACTGTAGCTGATGGCTACATGGTTACAATTTTATCTCTAATAGTATCGACCTTGGAAGTTAAGTAGTTCAATAAAGTCATTATTGCTGTGCTGTTGTCACAGATCGGCCAGGCTCATCCACCACCCAATCACAGCGCACACAGTCACCTGAGTACTAACTGCACGCACCTGTTTGGAATCATCACCTTCATCAAGTACTCCTTATAAGCACACACCTCTCCTCACTCAGTGTCCGGTCTCGTTTCTACAAAGTGGACTTACTCTTATGCCTTCCAAGCGCTATACTGATATACTTGCCTTATTTACTCACCCCTTGTGTCTCCTCCAGTGTGTGTCTCTGTTCCTCGCTCCGACGTCTGTTCCAAGTGCCTTATCATTGTAGATCCTATCACTACTCATCGTCAGAGGTGTGTGCTATCTCCAGTCTTCATTCCACGATCTCCTGCGAACCAAGAAACAAGGTTAAAATCTCCATCTACCCAAGAACTGTTGTATTTCTCACCTGCCATTATCATCTGCTTCCGCTGCTGAAAATAAAGACACCTGTATTTTCACTAATCCTCTGTCTGAGTCTCCTTCCGTAACAGAAGACCGGACCTTTAAAGGATTCAGCAACATGAGTGCATCCGATCCGTTCCAGGAGATCGTGGATGCCCTCAAACGGATACTCACTCCCGCACCAGTTCCTCCACCACCCGTACCACCGGACACCAACTCCGCCACTTCTTCTTCGACCGTCACTACCAGTCCCATGGCCAAACTGGCGCCCTTCTCTGGCTCGGCGGAGGAGTGCAACGGGTTTTTGCTTCAATGCTCGCTTGCCCTGGAAATGCAACCGCATCTTTATCCAACAGAAAAAGCCAAGATTGCGTTCCTGATCTCCCTGCTGGCGGGGTGAGCACTCCAATGGGCCGAGACCATCTGGTCACAGGCTGGTACTATAATCCTCTCTTTTGATAATTCTGTCGCCCATTTCCGAGAAGTCTTTGGCAGACCAGCAGGCGATACCACTGTCAGTGAACAACTCTATCATCTCCGTCAGGGCTCTCTTCCTATTAATGATTATGCCCTTAGGTTCAGAACCCTCGCAGCGGCCAGCGGCTGGAATGAGCGCTCGCTCCTCACCACCTACCGGCAGGGATTAGAGCCGAGAGTACGGCTTCAGCTCGCTGCCTACGACTACTCCTATGGTCTGGAATGTTTTATACAGCTGTCCATCCGATGTGCCACCCGTATGCAATCATGTATTGAAGAACATCGTTTGTCATCATGCACTCCACTCCTTCACTGGCCAGACACCATCAGCCCTCCAGAACCAGGTCCTGAGCCTATGCAAGTGGATAGCACTCAACTCTCAGCTTCGGAACACCAGAGACGGCTGACCCATGGCTTATGTCTATATTGTGGTTCCGGTGGGCATGGGATCGCCACATGCCCAATCCGTCCACCAAGACCCATGGTGAGTGTCATTAAACCTGATATATTAAATATGCAGCCCCTCACCGCTATTGTGAACCTTACTGCCTCCGGTGTCTCCTTTTCAGTACACGCCCTCCTTGACTCCGGGTCAGCCGGGAACTTCATCTCCGGGAATCTCTGTCGCCGACTCCAACTCCCGACGGCCACCACCAACCATCTACCAGGTCCAATCGGTAACTGGTAGACCACTCAGCCGTAGACATGTGCGCCACAGCGTGGGACCTCTTCACTTACAAGTGGGACAGTTACATGAGGAAAACTTACATCTCCTGGTTCTGGAGGATTCCACCGCTCATGTGATCCTAGGGCGCCCATGGTTTTTACAACATAATCCCATCATCTCCTGGAGAACTGGTGAGGTCCTGAATTGGGGCGACACCTGTTTTCCTGACTGTTTTCCTCACATTCCTCAGCCATCATCTCTTCAGTCTGAAACACTCACTGTCAACTCCACAACCATCGAGAGCCCCATCGATAAACAGTCAGTTGATATTCCCACCTGCTACGCCCCCTTCAGTGACGTATTCTGCCCGAAGAAAGCCTCCCAGTTACCTCCGCACTGGCCATGGGATTGTGGGATCTGCTTAAGGATGAGCCAGTGCCCCGTGGAAGGATTTACCCTTTATCACTACCACACCAGAACTGTGAAAGGTCATGGAGTGGCTTTGCTGGCTCAAGGGCCCTATCAACCACTGCCATCCTGCTGTTTCAAGTTTCTTCTTCGTGGCCAAGAAGGACGGAGGTTTGAGGCCTTGCATCGACTACCAGGCACTAAACAAGATAACCGTCAAGTTCCGTTATCCACTTCCCTCGTCCCAGCGGCATTGGAACATCTCCGCGGAGCCACGGTCTTCACCAAGTTGGACCTCCACAGCGCTTACAACCTCATTCGGATACGTGAGGGGGACGAGTGGAAGACTGCCTTCGTTACCCCTACTGGCCACTATGAGTATCTCGTCATGCCGTATGGATTAGTAAACACCTCCTCCGTATTCCAGGACTTTATGCATGAGGTTCTCCGGGAGTATCTTCATCGGTTCGTCCTCGTCTACATTGATGATATCCTCGTTTACTCCCAGAGCATGGACGAAAATCGCCACCACATTGCGGAGGTCCTGCAACACCTGAGAGAATTCCACCTGTTCCTCAAAGCCGAAAAATGCTCCTTCCATCAGTCCTCAGTGCAGTTCCTTGGCTACATCATAGACCACAGTGGCATCCAGATGGACGAGGGGAAGGTCAAGGCCATCAGGAATTGGCCTGTTCCAACTACCATCAAGGAACTTCAGCGATTCCTGGGATTCTCGAACTTTTACAGAAGATTCATCCACAACTACAGCTCCATAACCAGTCCACTCACGAATATGTTGAGGGACAAGCCCAAATCTCTGTCCTGGTCACCAGCAGCCACCGAAGCCTTTGAAACCCTCAAGAAAGCCTTCACCTGTGCACCGCTCCTCATCCATCCAGACCCCAACAGGCCCTTCGTTGTAGAGGTGGATGCCTCCACCACTGGGGTAGGAGCGGTGCTTTCTCAGCAGCAGGGGACTCCAGCCAAACTCCATCCATGTGCCTTCTCTCGCAAGCTCAGCCCGGCGGAGAGAAATTACGACATCGGCAACAGGGAACTCCTGGCTATTAAGTTAGCCTTAGAGGAGTGGAGGCATTGGTTGGAGGGTGCACAACATCCATTCATTGTCCTCACTGACCATAAAAATCTACAATATCTGCGAGACGCCAAGAGACTTAATCCTCGCCAGGCTCGATGGGCGCTCTTTTTCACCAGATTCAATTTTACCATCTCCTATCGTCCAGGTCCCAAGAATGTTAAAGCAGATGCTCTCTCTCGCCTTCATGCCCCTGAAGAGGTCAGTGAGGAACCTGAACCCATCATCTCCAAGAAAATCTTCGTAAGCCCCATTCAATGGACCTCCAATCCCGCTACCTCCTCCAATGCTTCCACGGCCACTCCGCCGGGCTGTCCACAGGGGTTGCAGTATGTCACCAGAGCACAACGCACTCCCCTGATTCACTCCGTTCACACTTCTCTGGGCACTGGCCATCCAGGGGCCAACAGCACCCTCTCGCTGCTGAAAGATCGCTTCTGGTGGCCTAATATGGCTAGGGACGTGAGAAGGTTCGTCCAAGGCTGTTCCGACTGTGCCATCTCCAAGAGTCCGCGCCACCTACCATCTGGCAAACTTCTTCCGCTGCCCGTTCCCAACCGCCCCTGGTCACACCTAGGAGTTGATTTCATCACGGATCTGCCCTCCTCGGATGGTAACACATGTATTCTAGTAGTCATTGACCGTTTCTCTAAGTCCTGCCGACTTCTCCCCCTCAAGGGTCTGCCCACAGCCATGGAAACCGCTGAGATCATGTTTAACAACGTCTTCAGATATTACGGGATTCCAGAAGACATCGTCTCAGACCGTGGTCCACAGTTTATCTCCAGAGTATGGAGGGCCTTCTTCTCGCTCCTAGATGTGACCATAAGCCTCTCGTCGGGATACCATCCCCAGTCTAAAGGGCAGACGGAGAGGAAGATTCAGGAAATTGGACGTTTCCTAAGAACCTTCTGCCATAGCCACCAGAACTCTTGGAATCAGTTCCTAGGCTGGGCCGAGTACGCACAGAACTCTTCGCCAAAAATCCACTGGACCCACTCCCTTCCAGTGTGTTCTCGGTTACCAGCCGCCCCTATTTCCCTGGTAGGGGGAACCGTCTGATGTCCCATCTGTCAATTACTGGTTCCGAGAGGGTCTGGGACACAGCTCACCATCAGCTGCAGTGGGCAGTGCGCAGAACCAAAATGACAGCAGACCTTCGTAGAGATGACACTCCATCATACCAACCTGGTCAGAAGGTCTGGCTGTCCACCCGGGACATCAGGATGCGCCTGCCCTGCAAGAAACTCAGTCCCAGATACGTTGGCCCCTTCACCATCATCAAGCAGATCAATCCAGTCACGTATCAACTTCAGCTTCCCTCACAGTACAAGATTCACTCTTCCTTCCATGTATCATTACTCAAACCTTATCATCCTCCCGTTTCTGTCTCCACAGAGCCTGGCCCGACAGAGGAACCCCCTCTCCCGCTAATCCAGGAGGACGGCGCCATCTACACGGTCAACGAGATTTTGGACTCCCGGCGCCGTGGTGGTCTCTTGGAATATCTTGTGGACTGGGAAGGATATGGGCCAGAAGAACGGTCATGGGTCCTCAGAGATGACATCCTCGATCCCACGTTGTTGGAGGCCTTTCACTCCACTCATCCAGATCGGCCTGGACCTCGAGGGAGAGGTAGACCACCACGACGTCGGGGTCCTCGGCCCTCAGGAGCGGGCCGTGGAGGAGGGGGTACTGTCACAGATCGGCCAGGCTCATCCACCACCCAATCACAGCGCACACAGTCACCTGAGTACTAACTGCACGCACCTGTTTGGAATCATCACCTTCATCAAGTACTCCTTATAAGCACACACCTCTCCTCACTCCGCGTCCGGTCTCGTTTCTACGAAGTGGACTTACTCTCATGCCTTCCAAGCGCTATACTGATATACTTGCCTTATTTACTCACCCCTTGTGTCTCCTCCAGTGTGTGTCTCTGTTCCTCGCTCCGACATCTGTTCCAAGTGCCTTATCATTGTAGATCCTATCACTACTCATCGTCAGAGGTGTGTGCTATCTCCAGTCTTCATTTCACGATCTCCTGCGAACCAAGAAACAAGGTTACAATCTCCATCTACCCAAGAACTGTTGCATTTCTCACCTGCCATTATCATCTGCTTCCATTGCTGAAAATAAAGACACCTGTATTTTCACTAATCCTCTGTCTGAGTCTCCTTCCGTAACAGCTGTTGGGAAAAGTCAGTGCCTGTTGATGCTTTATTTTTTTGTTAATTTAGCCACTGTATTGAATACCTGGGGTTGTTTGTTTTCTTCTAAAAGGGACAAAAAGTAATCAAATCTTTTTTTTTTTTCTTCTAGCTGCGCTACATTTTTCAGGCTGCTCTCTTTAGGGTGTGACTGTGCTTGTTATACCACGGTGTTGGACTGTTTTCCTTAATCTTCCTTAAAGATGCACTAAGCGATTTTTGCCAAACGATGTTGATATTTGAAAGCACCAAAACAAACACGCCCATACCCGAACAGGACCTCGCCCCTATTTTGAAATCTCCGCCCCACACGTACTTACACATCCATGGCAACGACGATCACGGAAACAAGCGGAGATCACACACAAGCATATTCAAACAAAAGACAACATGGATAAGTTGTGTGAAACGAGGCAAAATCAATGTTACTCACCTATCAAAAAGAAACAACACAACCTCTGCATCCGATTCAAGCCCTTCCCGCTCCTTGAGTTTCTTTCCACCACTGGTTTCTTTCCACCGCCTGATTGTAACCCTTCTTTTTAATGTTTTGTTTCTCTGATATTTTCCTCTTTTTGTATCTGCCATCTCTCTCTATCTATAATCAATCTGCTAATATCTGTCCTGTGCACTCAAATTAAGTGCTCTCTTCTCTCTATCAGTACAAGACACGCCCCCTTACTGCTGATTGGTTACAAGCGTGTTTTGGGACTCGATCCGACGCTGTTGTCAAAAGCGTTTTTCAAAAATCGCTTAGTACACCTTTAAATGTAAAGGAATAAAAGTTCCTTTATCTAAAGTGTTAGAAAAGACAGAGTCCATAGTTTATGTTACATCATCAAATTTTTCTGCGCTAAATGTTGAGGAATTGAGACAAGTCAGGAAGATTAATTAAAAATCAATCAGTATTTTGTGGTAGATGTGATGGTTATACCATATTTGTAACAAGGATTTGAATTTACAGCTTTATCTATATGGAGTATGCACGAGACTAGATCATTTTCTGAGATATCATCGCTCTGCTTCAGAATTTCAATGGCATCAACATCAATTCCATGTGATAGTATTAAATCTAAAGTATAATTACGACAATGAGTAGGCCCTAACACATGTTGTCTAACCCCAGTAGAGTTGAGAATGTCTGTAAATGCTGATCCTAATGCATCATTTTTATTATCAACATGGAAATTAAAATCACCAACAATTAAGACTTTATCTGTAGCCAGCACTAACTCAGAAAATCAGCAAGTTAGTTGATAAAGTCTGTATGGTGCCCTGGTGGCCTGTATACAGTAGCCAGCACAAACTTCACAGAGGATTTATCATTAACGCTTACCACTCTAGATAATATTATATGAAGCATCATATGAACAAATTATACTTCAAATCAGACCTCTGAGAAAAATGAATATTATTACTAGGCATATGACGGTATCAGATTGTCTTGTTGTAATTAATTGCTAATGCTTTTATCACGGTATTAACATTTATTTGCAAAAAGTGTTTTCATAATACAGTATAACAGGTTTGAACCGTTAACTGATATCTCTACCGTATGTTTGAGCTTACTTTGACAGGGAATAATTCTATCAAAAGGAAGAGATAAGAGTGCAATCTTTCCACAGTTGTACTGCCCCATCGCTGTGTCTGCTGTTGCCATGGGGGTTTGGGAATGTACAGTTTTCAAGTGACAGCAGCAGTTTACAAACTTCACTCAGTCACACAGAAGGGAGAACAGTGCTGGTCAGTCATCAGATAACAGGGTCAAACAAGCAATCAAGTAAGTAGGGATGAAACCATAATGTTGTTGTGAATAGGGTATAGGGTAAAAAAACCAGAAATATAGCAAAATATATGAGAAATGCATAAATGTTTATTTACCATAATTATCCAAAATCATGTGTGACCGTACGGTTGATATATCTGTAAAGGACATCACATAGCATATATATTGCCATACAGCTATATATAATACTGACGCTGAAATATAATTTTTTACCTTTGTGGACACTGAAGGTTATGAAATGTATTCAAGATACTAATAAAGTTAAAGGAATGTTTATTATTGGAAAATAACTCATGAAATAGTTATCTGAATTTAAATCAAGATTTACTATGGACTGACAGCTCAACCGTACGGTAGAGTTTTAAATAAAACATTTTTTTTTTTTTTTTAAAAAGTACTTGAGGCTATTTATTAGATGTCTACTAATGAGAATTTTAAGTTAAATAATTTTTTCATTAGCTCCTTTTAGGGATGAAAGTTAATCAATAACTTTTTACTTATAACAAAAAGAACTAATGTTAACTAATGGAGCCTTAATGCAAAGTGTGACCGAACAATAAAGAATCAAAACATTTTCAAATAATTTCTAGGGCATGTTGTAGTCCAGATTTAATATGTAAAAAAAAGTCTGAAAATAAATAGCCCATTAAGTCTAAATATTTAAGTTTTTGGCTGTGATGAACACCATTATGAATACAAAAATCTGAATGCCTATTTAAATCATTTAAATAGTTTCAGAATGTAGGGCAGCTGCTTTGTTTCCGGGGTTTCCGGGGTAACGGCTGCATTTCTGCTGTTCAGCACCATCTGCTGTCAGAGAGTGAATGTGCACTTTCATTCAGCGTGTCCCCTTTATGCTTTCAGCCATGTGCTTCTCATCCGTGCTTGTTTACATCAGAGTGTGCATACAGAGCTGTTGTGCATTTAACCAGTTGAAAGGAAAAGTATTCTTAAAATGCATTCAAAGAATCTAAATAATTTGTAATAATTATTCACGATATTTTGAAGTGCCCATGATAACAATATCGTGCATGTTCATTATCGTGATATATCATATTACCAAATACCGGCACATGTCTATTCTGTACAATAGAATTGCCAGTAACTAGGGCACTTTCATCAGGTTTCTCAGTGAGTGCGTCACTGAGTGGGGAGAACCTGTTTGATATTTTGATTGGAATGGAAGAGCGATGTTTTGTCCCGCGACTATGTTGCCTCGCAGTCACCCAGTCACCCTGCTGCAGGGGCTCTGCAACCAGAACTGAACAATGTACAGGACTCACTAGGCTAGTCGCATTCAAAGCCGTATTTAAGGCCCTCACATTCTTACTATTCTCAATTAAAGTTTGGATGCGTGTCTTTAGATTTGAAATCTTTTCTGTCAGCCTAACTATTTCCCCCCATTGTACTCGCTACATCATAAGAAGAATGACATTTACGCTAATATTAGTGTCTTTCATTCTTATTCCGAGGTCACCATAGTCACCCAGATCCAGTCCATATCCAGTCCAGATGGTGGATCAGCAGCTAGAGACGACATCTATAGCCCTGAATGTCAGCGGAGACCATGTCAACTAGATGCACCCCAGATACAGATCCCCTGCAAAGACAGCATCAACTAGACGGCCATTGGGACAAGACCACAGGAACCAGAAAAGTCTTCTGCACAATCTGACATGTGTTCCAGCTTGGAATTAAACCACGCCATGCTGGTTTCATCTGGCCAGACAAGAACTGGCCCCCTACTGAGCCTGGTTTCTCCCAGGTTTTTTCTCCCTTTCTGTCACCAGTGGAGTTTTGGATACTTGCCACTGTCACCTTTGGCTTGCTTAGTTGGGGATGCTTGACTGATTGCACAGACATTATTGGAAGAAAGCTGAACTGACTTTAACTGGGAAAATGCCTCTTTGTTATTGTCCTCTTGCATTATTTTACAAACTATTTTCCTGTTTGACTCTGTATTGCTGCTTTGACACAATTTGTATTGTATTAAGCTATATAAATCAAGGTGACTTGACTTAAGTGAGTTTGCCAGCCGCCATTAAGAGGAACAGAAGATGCTCAAATGTGTGTGTGATGTGCAAGAGACGTGAGGTCTCTTCTAGTGCATCACACAAGTTTGAGCTTTTGTGTTCAGTGTAATTGATGCACACTATTGTAACGATCACTCATTCATTTATTTAATTTATCTGCTGTGAGACACACTGAGACTTTATTGACATAACACGTTGTTATATGTTGCATCTTAATTTGGATTTGACTGACAGACTGGCATTTTGACAGCGCAAGCTTCATGCTTTCTAACCATATCTCTACTTTTTCCCATGTCTGTTGCAATTATTTTGCTTATTGTACATATGAAATACAAGAAGTTTATATCCCCATATTCAGAATTGTGATCATACAGTCTATTTACATATCTACCAGTATCTTTATACAGTGGATATACTGTA